>WSYH01002021.1:0-23473 GCA_036426205.1 Ascaphus truei
CTATATATAAAGTATACACACACACCAATATAATATCCCAAATGTACAGATTTGACAGGAGAAATTTCTCAGAGGGAAAATGTTTCTGTCAAATGCTTATTCTTATCTTAGATTTGTATAATTAGGAAAACAAAGGATCTTTTCAAATAATGTTCAAATAGCATTTGTTTCATGTCATTTTAGATATCTTTTTTTGAATCATCAACTTAACTCAAAAAGCATTTCTCATATATTCAGTAAAGTTTGCTTTCTAACTGTTAGATCGCAATTATTTTAACATTCTCAACGGATTTTAGCATATTTTCCTTTTTTTATTATGAGTTAATAATAATAAGTATTATTACTAGTAGTTAATAATGCTTTATATTAGCCCCTTCTTTAAACTGAATGACGTTATTTATTGGACACACAACAAACACACACACACACACCTACCCGTCTGTGTGTGCGTGTGGTGTCATATACATATATAGTATAATTATATATATATATTAGAGAATACAGTTGATATTGGTAGTGTTTAAACTGAATTAATTATTCTGAATTAAATTAAGAAACTGAAATATGAACCAGTGTTATATTAAAACAGAGCTTAATGTTACATTAGAACCGGTGATGTAATATTGTAGAATCAAATCATATTGCTTTTAAAGAGAATAAAATATGATGTTTTTTTCTGCAGGTGAAAAGACACAACAAAATCTTTAGATCTTTTATTATTATTATTTTTTATTAAGATCAAATACTAATCCAATTTGACTGCAGTTTTTGACAATAAATATTAATAACTTACTTTTTGTTCGATAATAAAGTCCTCCATCCACAAGATAACTTAACATGTTCACCAAAAGTCTCAGCATTTTGATATATATACAGTATATATATATTGATATATCCCATGCGGATTTCAAAAAGGAAAATGGAGTCTCAGCCAATAAAATATTGCAAAAAAAAAAAAAACCAGATTGGAAATTCACAGTTGTAGGAAATAGAATAACAGGCAAAGATCAGCATTCTCTGAGATGAATTATGTGGGTTGAGGACAGTTCAAAAAAGAACTATAAATTCCTGTTTTCCTTCAAATAATGTGAGATTGAATGGATTGATGCAGAATAAAGTTGGTTTGATGCAGAATAAAGTTGGATTGATGCAGAATAAAGTTGGTTTGATGCAGAATAAAGTTGGGTTGATGCAGAATAAAGTTGGGTTGATGCAGAATAAAGTTGGGTTGATGCAGAATAAAGTTGGATTGATGCAGAATAAAGTTGGTTTGATGCAGAATAAAGTTGGATTGATGCAGAATAAAGTTGGATTGATGCAGAATAAAGTTGGATTGATGCAGAATAAAGTTGGATTGATGCAGAATAAAGTTGGATTGATGCAGAATAAAGTTGGTAAAGTTGGGTTGATGCAGAATAAAGTTGGTTTGATGCAGAATAAAGTATGGTTTGAATGCATGAAAAAGTGTGATTGACATTTCAATACATAAGAGAAATAAGAAGTTGGTTTATAGAATAAAGTCTGGTTGAATTAGCAGAACATAAAAGTGGTCCTTTGATCAGAATAGTTGGTTTTCATTGATGGCAGAACTAACGTTGAGATTGATGGCAGAATAAAGTTTGTGGTTGCTCACAGAAACAACGTTGGGTATTATGATGCAAAAATCTCTATGGAGCTTGTAGGGCACTATCCGCATTGGATGGGGATTAGGGGAGTCCTTTCATAATGTTTTAGAGAGTGTGTTGTCCAGGATTTTGGTGTTGCAGACCCATGCGACGATCCGGCATGCCGGGGGTCCAATGCGTTCAGCCTCACAGTCGCAGTGGGCATGAGGGACCCGCACGACACTCCGACGACTCCCACAGGGGGACTGCGTATCAAAGTGCTGTTGGGCTGTCAGGCATGCTGGAGGGGACAGAGACGGTGACATCACTACTTCAGAAGAGGTTACCCAGGGGAGGGCCGGACCAGAGTAAGGTGACCTTACAAGTAAAAGGGAAAACAGTGAATGAGAAACGCTGTGGGAGCAGGAAGGTGGGCAGAGGGCAGAGGCCAACGGGGGCAGGAGGGCAGGGAGGGGACAGACTGCATGTGAAGGGTGGACAAGAGGCATGAGGGGAAGCAGTTATTCAGGGCTCAAGGGAGTCAGAGGCAGAAGCTGGACAGAGTCCAGGAGGGGAGCAGAGAGGCAGGAGGGGCGAAGAGGCAGGAGGGGACAGAGCAGACGGGGCAGAGGAGGGGCAAGTAGGACAGAAGAAGCAAGCAGCGAGTAAGAGGCAGGTAGGGGGAGCAGAGCAGAGGGGACGAGGGCAGATCGACGAAGGGAGCAGAGCCAGGAGGGGCAGAGGCAGACAGAGCAGAAGGAGGACAGAAGGGGTACAGAGATGCTCAAGAGGAGGGTCAGAGGCAGGAGGGGCAGAGGCAGGGCGGAGAGCATGAGAACATGAGGCGGAAGGGGATACAAGAGGCAGGAAGGGGAGTCAGAGGTCAAGGGAGCAGAGTGGCAGGAGGGGGCAAGGCAGGGAGGGGGCAGAGGCAGGAGAAGGACAGAGGGCAGGAAGGGTGCAGACAGATCGCAAGAAGGCACGGAAGATGGGCAGAGGGTTGCAAGAGCGCCTCAAGTGAACAGGAGGCAGGTAGGAGGGGCGTCAGTAGGCAGAGGGCTGTGAGCAAAAGGCATGATAGGACATGAGCAGGAAGGGTCCGGAAGGCAAAAGGACAGGGCAGAAAGGCAAGGAGTGGTGGTGCAGAGTCTTCAAGGGGTGTGCGAGAGGCAGAGGGAATCGGCGAGCAGGAGACGGAGCAAGAGGCGGAGGGGCGCAAGGCAGTTTGGGGGCAGAGGCGGGAGGGGAATCATAGGCAGTAGGTTGCATATGCAGGAATGTGGAACCTAAGGAGGCAAGGGAGGGGGGCGGCAGAGGCGGTGAAAGGGAGGCATCAGGGGCAAGGCAGGAGGGTGGCACAGAGGAGGAGAGATGGCAGAGGGAGGCAGGAGGGGGCAGGCAGATGGCAGAGAGGAGGGGCGAGGCAAGGGGAGGCAGGAGTTTTTGGAGCAAGAGGCAGGAGTTGGAGAGGCAGCGTTGGAGCAGCAAGCAGGGGAGGAGAAGGTAGGATGTGGAGTCAAGGCGGATGGGTGAGGGCGGAGGGAGCAGGACGCAGGAAGGTGGGGGCAGACCCAGGAGGCGGGGCAGAGGCAGGGAGGGGGAGCCGAGGCAGAGAGGCGCATAGGCAGGAGGGGGAGAGGCAGAGGGGGAAGCAGATGGTGGTGGAGGGGGAGAGAGGCGGAGAGGGAAGAGTGCAAAGAGGGGACCAGAGGGCAGGAGGCGAGCAGGGCAAGAGGAGGCATGAAATAGAAGATAGCCACAAGTAATATTTATTATTAACACACAATATACAATGGGTTGAAAGAAATAAACAAAAACAAACCACTACACACAAGTACAACACCCGTCTCTGAGTATCTAATGGTTGTACTATCAGACAAACTAAACAGAATCATCTGTTATTTTTCCTTAGCAGCGTCTTAAAAATAGTGTAATATGATCAAACATTGTTAACCTAATGAACAACTAACAACAAATGACAAATTACCACCGTGTCTGATTATGTAAAAAAATAAGTCAAATAAGAAGCTATGGTGAAAAAAACTAAAGTACCACCCATTACTAGCTACCAGTAGGAATTAAGATGCACTAAGAGGTAGCAGGTCAGGTGTGCTATCAATGCCCCTTGATTAATTGATGTCATTCGCAAGTGTGAGGACACACCTCTAAAAAAAAAAAAAGATGAAATTTTAGCAGTTATTGCTGGTTCGTGGAAGCACAGAGGTGTTTAAATTAAACAACATAATGCCACAGGGAGAAAGAAACAATCCAGCAACGATCTAGTAGAGGAGAAGCATTTTTGCTGACCCCATCAATATGGGAAGGGTTAAAAAGAGCCATTGTCCAACAACATTGAAACTAGTCATCATCGTAACACGTTAGAAGATTATTCAAAAGTGGCGAAACATTCAAGAACGAGTTGCAATCTTCCCAGAGTGGACGTACGCAGAAATATTCCCGTTTACCCCCAAGGCAGACTGTCTATTTGTCTCTGCCAAAAGGAAATTACACAAAAAAAACAAGGTTACAGTCGTCGTAGATTCTACAGGCCCACTTAGCATGTTAAAAGTGTATAACAGTTCACGGACAGTACATTGAAAACAGATCTAAACACGTATGGTTTGTTTGTGAAGGGGTTGCCAGGGACAAGCCCTCTTCTCCATACATAAAATAAAGAACATGGGCAGCAGTGGCATTAGGTTTGCAAGTTGCATGAGAGCACAACGCACCGACTTCTGGAACAATGTCCTTTGAGACAGACAAACGAGACCAAAGTCGGCCGATGATTTTTGGGCCATAATTGCACAACAAGCGCAACGTTTGGCGAAAAACAACACCAGGCATATCAGCACAACATAACCACTACATACCAACTGTCAAGCAACGGGCTGGCGTGGTGGGCTGTTGATTATTTTGGGCTTGTTTTGCAGCCAAAGGTACACTGCGGGAACACTTGCAGTCTGAATGTGATACGAGACGCATGAACTCCTCTGTATACCAAAGTATTCCTAGAAAGTCAAATTGAGCCACTGTCGACAGTAAAGGCTTGCCGAAATTTGGGTCATGCAACGTGAACCAATGGATCCAATGCACACTCCAGCAAATCTACAACAGACTGTGAATCTGAAAAAGAAAGAATTCAAAGGTGTTGCAAAGATCCCAGTCAAAGTCCACCACGACCGTCAACCCAATTGGACAATAGCTGT
The DNA here is from genome assembly GCA_036426205.1 of Ascaphus truei. Taxonomy (NCBI): domain Eukaryota; kingdom Metazoa; phylum Chordata; class Amphibia; order Anura; family Ascaphidae; genus Ascaphus; species Ascaphus truei. The sequence continues at coordinate 4,811 of WSYH01002021.1, forward strand.
GGCTGGACCTTAAGAAAGCTGTGCACATAAACAAATGCACACAAACCGCTGACATAGAACTGAAGCACAGATTGTAAAGAAGAGTGGGCAACGGACAAATGGGCCTACAATGATTCGTCCCCACAACGATGTGAGAAGACTGATAAAGTCATACCAGCAAACGATTACTCAAGTTATTGCTGCTAAAGGTGGTTCTACAACTATACAAGCTCTTGATCATAAGGTATACTTAGTTTTTCACAAGACGGCTTCTCCATTTTAGCTTTATTTTGTTAAAAAATCTCGACAGGTGTATATTCATGTGTTTTACTTTCTTTTTCACACCACTGTATATAGTACGTAAAATAGGCTAATATATGTGTGCATTGAGAAAGGGAACATATGTAAAGTATATGTTTTTGTGTTTTTCATAACACAACCAAATGAACTATATATCATCTATATCAACATCTATAATATACATAATTCTTAGTATACGCGTTCCGGCAGCAATAAACCATAACAAAGTCCAGTGAATATATAGGAAGCCCTTGCGGACAAGGGACATGTATGTAGAAGATCACCAGTGGTCCTGAATAGTATAGTATGGCAATCAGAAAGTGGCACTATCTTGTAAAAACCCTGAAGGCTAACTTTGACGTAGAAAAGAGTTAGTGAAACGGCTCACAAGAGAGCTGACAAAGTCAAGGACAGGGCAGAACTTGCAAACAGGATTGGGCCTGTTATCTATGCCCGCGTGTCCCGGTACATAAAAATGCCCATGGCTGTTAACATACCTTTTGCTCCATTAAATCCTCCAAAAGCGGACATATGAGCACTGTATCTGTGGCTTTCTCGCTGAGAAACAGAATTATCCGTCACCTGAGAGCACTGGTAGGAACTAGCTCCCGGACACCACTGAATCCCCGATCACTGCCAGTATAGTTTTCGGATATCATTGCTTCCCGCTGATTCATAGTGACACACAGCGCTCACAACCCGAGTGCGCTTACCCCTCTGCCAGCCTGGTTAATTTGGTCGTTCACTCTTACGCCTCGGCATTTTGTTCGCCAACGTGCAGCGTCAAGCCGCCGGCCGTACAATTTTCCGATACCCCCCCATATATACCCAACCGTATTCTATAGCCCACACCACAGCCCCCACCCGTTCCCTCCATTCCGACAAGAACCTCCCACTTACTTCCTCTGTCCGTACTTTTTTTCGTCCCCTGTTCTCTCTTTATCCTTCACTCCTTTTCTATTTTAGTTAGATCTATTCTGCCTTCCTTATCCACAACGAATGACACTCCTTTCTTGCCTAGCCTTTTAGTACAACACAAGTCCTCACACCAAACTCTTTCCCAGCCAACCAACTCATTCTCAGATAATCTCTCCCACTCTCTTCCGCCCCAAGCTCGGAGCCACCCAATTCGTCCCTCGCCCTTGGCTGCATCACACAACCCCCTCCCGATGGAACTAGGAGAGGCCTCCCATCACCCGTGGTTTAGGGAGAGGCCTGCCTCAACCCTGTTCATCACCTTCATCCACCTGGGCATGTAGAGAGGGTTGGGTGTAAATGCGGCAGTCCGAATAATATACTGACGTATCGCCCTGATATATAATATATCCCGTGATAAGTCCCCGGTTAAGACGAAACACTGTAACGTGCCTTGAGTATACCTACTGTTGTTCCATTGTGATCTGTACATTAGTATGTATGGTTCTGTGACTGGCTTTCCCAATACAATGTTTTCAAGGAATATGAAGTGTCTGGCAGTTTGTATTCCTTCACTTGCATATTTTCCACTCCTACCCCTCTCCCTACATTCCCCTCTGTGATTGGGAGTGTCCTCTCCCTACAGCCCTGTGCTTTCGAGGTGCCCTGTGATCTCTCCTACAAATCATATCAGGGACCGCCTCACCGTTTATTTTCAGGTCCTCTCCCTATATCACACCCACGGTATCTATGGAGGTCCGTCTGTGGAGAGGCCACGGGATTAACAACGGAGAGGCCACGGGATTAACAACGGAGAGGCCACGGGATTAGCAGCGGAGAGGCCATGGGATTAGCAGCGGAAGAGGCACGGGATTTAGCAGGGAGAGGCAAGGAAGCGCGAGAGAGCACGGGATTAGCAGCGGAGAGGCCACGGGATTAGCAACGGAGAGCCACGGGATTAGCAGCAGAGAGGCCACGGGATTAGCAGCGGAGAGGCCACAGAATTAGCAGCAGCGGAGGGGTTGTGGTATTAGCTCCAGCGAATAAATCACGGGATTAGCAGCAGTGGGGGACGGTGGGGGGGGGGAGGGGTTGTGGGATTAGCAAGCAGCAGGGGGTTTGTGGGATTAGCAGCAGCAGAGAGGCCACGGAAAATTGTTCTAGGAAGTATTAATCTTCTAACATAGAGATTTGCTGTTTAATGTGTCTGTGAATAACACGTGGGATACTCTGCGTGTGTACATAAGAAGTACCGATACTCTGGGTGCGTACATAAGAAGCAGTGATACTCTGGGTGTGTACATAAGAAGTACTGATACTCTGGATGTGTACATAAAAGTACTGATCTCTCGGGTGGTACATAAGGAGTACTGACTCTGCTGGTGGTGGACATAAGAAGTAGTGATACTCTGGATGTGTACATAAGAAGTACTGATACTCTGGGTGTGGACATAAGAAGTAGTGATACTCTGGGTGTGTACATAAGAAGTACTGATACTCTGGATGTGTACATAAGAAGAACTGATACTCTGGATGTGACATAGAAGTATGATCTCTGGGTGTACATAAGGAGTACTGATACTCTGGATGTGTACATAAGAAGTACTGATACTCTGGGTGTGGACATAAGAAGTAGTGCACCCTGTAGCAGGGTGACCCAGTGACCCCTGGTGTAGTCGGCACTGGTTCTGTGCTCACCGTCTTGTCGCTGTGCTGCTGCTGCTGAATCTGCTTCATGAAGATGGATCTCTTCTTATCTTTGCAGCGCTTGTTCTGAAACCAGACCCGGATCACCCTGGGACTCAGACCCGTCATCTCCACCAGCTGCTCCTTCATCAGGGCGTCTGGCCGGGGATTGGCCGCGTAGCACGTGCGCAGGGTGTGAAGCTGCTTCTCGTTCAGCACCGTCCTCACCCTGGTCGTCTTCTCTGTTTGTTTGTGGACATGAGACCTAAGAGAGGACGATCTGCCGGAGTCTGGCAGCCAAGGACAGGGGGTCACTTATAGGGGCGCTGACATGGAGACCAGCACAACGTACATTTACATCGTATCACACAGGGCAGAGAGGTGACAGGGACACAGGGCAGAGAGGTGACAGGGACACAGGGCAGAGAGGTGACAGGGACATACAGGGACGAAGAGAGGTGACAGGGGGACACGACAGAGACGTGGACGGGACACAGGGCAGAGAGAGGGTGACAGGGACACCACAGGGAAGAGAGGTGACAGGGACACGGGCAGAGAGGTGACAGGGACACAGGCAGCAGAGGGACACACAGGACAGAGAGGTGACAGGGACACAGGGCAGAGAGGTTGACAGGACACACAGGGCAGAGAGGTGACAGGGAACACAAGGGCAGAGAGGGTGACAGGGACACACAGGGCAGAGAGGGGACAGGACACAGGGCAGAGAGGTGACAGGGGACAGAAGGAGAAGGTGAAGGGGACAACAGGGCAGAAGAGGTGACAGGGAAAACAGGGCAGAGATGGTGACGGACACAGGGGAAAGAGGTGACAGGGACAAGGAACAGAGATGGTGACACACAGGACAGACGGGAAGGGACACACAGGGACAGAGAGTGGACCGGGGAACAAGGGGGCAGAGATGTGTACAGGGACACGGACAGAGAGGTGACAGGGACACAGGGGCGGACAGAGGTGAAGGGAGGGACACGGAGCGAAGCCAGAGCGGTGATGAACAAGGGACACGGGGCAGAGAGAGGTGACAGGACACAGGGCAGAGAGGTGACAGGGACACAGGCAGAGAGGTGACAGGGACACGGGCCAGAGAGGTGGGGACAGGGGCGGGGCAGGAGGTGAATGGAGGACACAGGACAGAGAGGTGGACAGGGACACAGGACAGAGAGGTGACAGGGACACGAGGACAGAGAGGTGACGGGGACACAGGACAGAGAGGTGAAGGGGGACACAGGACAAAGAGGTGACAGGGACACAGGACAAAGAGGTGACAGGGACAAAGGGACCAGAGAGGTGACAGGGATACACGGACAGGACGGGACAGGAACAGGCAGAGAGGTGACAGGGACACATCACAGAGGGGACAGGGACACAGGACAGAGAGGTGACAGGCCACACAGGCGAGGTGACAGGGACACACAGGACAGAGAGGTGCACGTGACAGAGAGGCCAGGGACACTGGGCAGAAGAGGTGACAGGGACACCAGGGCAGATAGAGGTGACAGGACACAGGGCAGAGAGGTGACAGGGACACAGGACAGAGAGGTGACACACAGGGCAGAGAGGTAGAGACGGTGACATGAGACACAGGCGACAGAGAGGTGACAGGGACACAGGACGCGAGAGGTGACAGGGACACAGGGCAGAGAGGTGACAGGGACACAGGGCAGAGAGGTGACAGGGACACACAGGGCAGAGAGGTGACAGGGACACACAGGGCAGAGAGGTGACGGACACAGGGCAGAGAGGTGACAGGGACACAGGACAGAGAGGTGACACACAGGACAGAGGTGACAGGGACACACAGGACAGAGAGGTGACAGGGACACACAGGACAGGGAGGTGACAGGGACAGCGAGGTGACAGGTACACAGGACAGAGAGGTAACAGGGATACAGGACAGAGAGGTTACAGGGACACAGGACAGAGAGATGACAGGGACACAGGACAGAGGTGACAGGGACACAGGACAGAGAGGTGACAGGGACACAGGGCAGAGAGGTGACAGGGACACAGGGCAGAGAGGTGACAGGGACACAGGACAGAGGTGACAGGAACACAGGGCAGAGAGGTGACATGGAGACACAGGACAGAGAGGTGACAGGGACACAGGACAGAGAGGTGACAGGGACACAGGACAAAGAGGTGACAGGGACACAGGACAGAGAGGTGACAAGGAGACCAGCACAACATACAGTACATTTACACCGTATGCTCTTTGTAACAGGGTCTCCTTTTATTGTATGGGATCATATCAGTGCTGCTCTTATCCCCACTTTGTCCTTTACTTTTACTGTGTTGTGTAAAGCGCTGTGTAGACTGTTGGTGCTATACAAATAAAATTAAACACGCATGTAACACACAGAGGTGACACAGACCCAAACACAGGACAGAAAGGGGACAGGGACACACACAGGACAGAGAGTGGACAGGGACACACACACAGGACAGAGAGGTGACACAGACACAGACACACACACACAGGACAGAGAGGTGACAGGGACACAGGACAGAGAGGTGACAGGGACACAGGACAGAAAGGGGACAGGGAAACACACAGGACAGAGAGTGGACAGGGACACACACACAGGACAGAGAGGTGACACAGACACACACACACACAGGACAGAGAGGTGACAGGGACACAGGACAGAGAGGTGACAGGGACACAGGACCGAGAGGTGACAGGGACACAGGACAGAGAGGTGACAGGGACACAGGACAGAGAGGTGACAGGGACACAGGACAGAGAGGTGATGGAGACACAGGACAGAGAGGTGGCAGGGACACAAGACAGAGAGGTGACAGGGACACAGGACAGAGGTGAAAGGGACACAGGACATTTCCCAGTATATCAATTATCTCTTTTCTCTAGATTGGAAAAGAAACATTATTTATTACAAATATATTTTCCAATAAAAGGGCTCTAAAACATCTGAAATATGTATGTCTCCCCGCACTAGCCAGAGATACAATCTGACAGGATTCTCCGCCGTTCTCTCTACCAAATAATGACTGATATAAAGCCAAAAGAAAATAACAAATGAACAATTGCACCGACAAATGAGGGGTTAAGTGCACCTACAGTGCAATTACAAACCCACCTGCAAGAACTCACTGCTCTGATTATACTGTCTGCACTGATCAGACCTGAAGAAGGTCCCTTTGGGGACCGAAACGTCGGCCTCGTGGCTGTTATGTGTCAATAAACACTGTATATTGCTTTCATTTTGCTGGTGTGGAAAATGAGACCATTCTGGTCTTTCCTTCACATTGGATATTTTTTGTGTGGAATACTTAATACTGAGAGTGCAGGAGTTTCCTAAATACATACAGGTAGTCCTCGCTATCCAACGTTTCACTTTACAACGAATGGCATATCCAACACTTTACAATGCGACCCTATGGGCCGTTATCCGACGCCGGGATGCGTTATCCGACGCTCACCGCCACTGATTAACATGGGACTCGCATTACAACGGTGTCACTATCCAACGCCACTACCAGAACGGGTTCCGATGGATAACCGAGGACCGCCTGTATAGAGATTACATCTTATATGGCCAAACCTGTTTACTCAACTATCTATCTACCAAATCTATCAATGAAAAAGAAACATTTATTTACTACGGGATACTCACATATGATAATCATTGTGGGCAATTAGCTAGTAATATGGCTGGCATCTCAGTAACCGGGTGTATTAGTAGTAGCATAACCCACCGTTTGCTTTGATGCATTAATTAGAGAGTCAAAGGGGGTGTTTCAGTATTTCAGCTACCAAACAGAATCTATAAAATAATAACATTCCACTGAACAGTGCCTGCACCCCTAACCCTAACCCTAACTATAATCCTAACCCTAACTATAATCCTAACCCTAACTATAATCTTAACCCTAACCCTAACTATAATCTTAACCCTGATCCTAACCCGAACCATAATCCTAACCATAACCATAATCTTAACCCTAACCCTAACTGTAATCTTAACCCTGATCCTAACCCTAACTATAATCTGGACCCTGATCCTAACACGAACCATAATCCTAACCGTAACCATAATCCTAATCATAATCCTAACCATAATCCTAACCCTAGCCATAATCCTAACCGTAACCATAATCATAACCGTAACCATAATCCTAACCATAATCCTAACCGTAACCATAATCCTAACCGTAACCATAATCCTAACTGTAACCATAATCCTAATCATAATCCTAACCATAATCCTAACCCTAGCCATAATCCTAATCCTAACCATAATCCTAACCATAACCCTAATCCTAACTATAATCTTAACCCTGATCCTAACCCTAACCATAATCCTAATTATAATCCTAATCCTAACCATAACCCTAACCATAACCCTAATCCTAACCATAATCCTAACAATAATCCTAACCATAATCTTAACTTTAATCATAACCCTAGACCTAACCCTACTCTTTACCCTAATCATAACCATAACCCTAAACCTAACCATATCCCTAATCGTAACCATATCCCTAATCCTAACCATAACCCTAATCGTAACCATAACCCTAATTATGACCCTAATCCTAACCATAACCCAGTATAAAGCTAAAAAGTTTTCCTATGGTGCAAATTGGGGTGCAAAATCCAGATATGGTATATGGTAATTATATATGTTCATATATGTATTTGTTCATATACACACACACACACACACACACACACACACACACACACACACAGGGTCACCACCCACACCCACACACACACACACACACAGCTAACATAGATACATTACTGATAATAATGTTAAAAAAAGGCACAGGCATTATATGAATAATATTAATACAAATATAAACATGTCGTTTTCACTTTAGCAGTAGATCAACATAAGGACATGTAAACTAATATTAAATCCAAATATTCCCCATCTGACTTCTTTATTAAGATATTGCATTTACCAGAATGATAGGTTCCCTGGTAGGGAGATAAACATGGCTGATTGTTTCATAACTAATAGATTAAGCATTATATTAAATACTAGTGGGTTTAGAAGTAAACAGACGTTCTTATCCGATTTATGCGCTCATGAGACTTTCTTCAAGATGGAACATGTTTTATTACAGAGAATCGATGTTTTGGGGCATATATATATATAGCAAATGGAGATATTACTTTATCCTCATTTGCATGTCTTAGACAGGTCTGCAACCCTGCCTTTCACCACTATCGCCCCAGCACACAGCGCTTCCACTGCAGCAAGGGATTCTGGGAAATTACATGCAAATGAGCACACAGTGCCACTTTTTGCTTCAAAACCATGGTCCCCTATAAGGTAATGTAACCTGTGAGGTGCACACACAGTATGTATATATATATATAATAGAGAGAGAGAGGTAATGTAACCTGTGAGGTGCACACACAGTATATATACAGTATACATATATATACATCTATATACGATCTATAGATAGAGAGAGAGGTAATGTAACCTGTGAGGTGCAGCGTTCGCCCCCCCGGTTCTGGGCTCAGAGGGCTTCCCCCGGGTCTCCTCTCCGGCAGGGGGCTGTGGTCCGCCCGGCACAGCAGCTGATGATCTCGCAGACTGAACTCATCCCCGGGCAGGAGCCGGCGGCTGCACACCGAGCATCGGAAACAGTCCACGTGGTACACCCGCTCCCGAGCCCTCATCACCAGCTCCGTCCGCAGAAACCCGCCGCCACACTGCGAGCAGCGCCGCGTGAACAGCCTGCAGGAGAGGAGGGGACAGTATATATACACTATATATATCATACACATTTTAAGTTATGGTGGGTGAAAAAGGCGACAAGAAACCTCCACCGTATAGCATATAGCAAATAAATATATCACTTGTGAGCACATTCACATGTCTTAGGCAGGTCAGGAACCCAGCCTTTCACCACAGCATATAGTGCTTCCACTGCAGCAAGGGATTCTGGGAAATGTGTTAACAGCGAGCATTAGCTTATAGGGATTCCATGTAAAAATGGATTTCATGCAAGAGGTGACACGGTGGGCTCATTTGCATGTCATTTCCCAGAATCCTTTGCTGCAGTGAAAGTGCTGCGTGCTGGGTGATAACGGTGAAAGGCGGGGTTGCAGACCTGTCTAACGCCACGATTATAGTGCCGGCGACGCGACCGATGACGTCACCTTTCGCTGTCGCCATTGCGATAGCTATATTTCATATTTAGGCGAAGCTTCTGATTGACCACAAGGGGAGACTGTCGCCAAAAAAAATCAAATAACAGTGACTACCAGATTTTTGGTAGCGCTGTCGCTCCGTTGCTCCGTCGCGTGCACTATACGCGCAGCCTAAGACATGTGAATATGCTCCAAAGTGATCTTTTTATGTGATATGTATATATGTGTATATATATGTATATATACACACATATACAGTGGTCGACAAATCACCAAAAAATCTACTCGCCGAACAAAAAAATCTACTCGCCACCTAGTACCCCCCCACACGGTGTGCTGCTTGGGCCAATAGGAGCTCGCCACGATGTTAAATCCACTCGCCCGGGGCGAGCAAATGTATAGGTTTGTCGAACACTGCACATATATATACATATACACACCTTATATATACTACACACTGCGAGCACTGCCGCATGAACAGCCTGTAGGGGAGGAGGGGGATAGTATATATATATATATATATATACATAGATATAAAGACAGAGACAGGGCACGCACAAAACAGAATATAAAATAAGGGTACAGGGAGGGTGCACACTGTCCAAAAAGATACAGAAAAAGGAAAAAAGGGACAGGCGCTCCTATATCCTATATGCACTGCTATATCTTATATGCACTCCTGTATCCTATATGCAAAAAAGAGCTTGAGAAAAGACCGAGGGGCCTGCAACGTACGTCGCTCTGGAGTTTGTCTGACTGCCTGATGATTTTGGATTAAATTACATTTTTTTCTATTCGTGAGTGTTCTATATATATACAATTATATATAATAAAACACAAGATATATATATATATATATATATATATATATACACATATACATCTTATATATACTTATCTACATACTGCACACTCAATAATTTATATTACATATATACTCATCTATATGCCTTTTAGATACACCTTATATACACAAGAAAAACAAATGACAGGCAGGCGCACTGAGGGATAATGAACACTTTAATATTAAAAAGGGCTGATATGACAATAGACAACCAAGGTCTACTGATGGGTATATAATATAATAAAAAACGAAACGAAGGTTAATAGTGTTAGAATAGTGTTAGAATAGTGTTAGAATAGTGTTAGAATGACTGGTTAGATACCAGTACAAGCGGTCTTGACCTGTTGATACCCCCCGCTTGTACTGGTGTCTAACCAGTTAAAGTGCTCATTATCCCTCAGTGCGCCTGCCTGTCACTTGTTTTTCTTGCTTGTGAGCTCCCTTTGGGGGGCTCATCTTTAGAGGGGCTGTGTGGAGCCCCCCTGACTAACGGCTGCAAGAGGGACTACTTACAGTGATATTCCTAGCGCGGAATGACACTCCTGCTTTCATGTGACCTTATATACACAACTATATACTGTACACTGCAAACGCTTTAAGCTGAATTACCTAGATGGAGGATATAGAAATCGGTGATAACTATATTATTATATATATATATATACTATATATATATAATTATATATATAGATATATATATATTATCTATATATATATATATATATATTATAATATATATACCCCCCTTATTAATTTACCTTATATATACACCTTATATATACACACACCTTATATGTACTCATCTATATACTTTACACTGCAAGCACTGCGTGCTGAATAACCTATAGGGGGATATAGGGATCAGTGATATATATGTATACCTTATATATAACTTTTATATATAATCAAAATACATGGTATACACACACCCATCTATATATATACACACACCTTATATATACACACATTCATCTATATATTGTATATACTCATTTAAATACTGTACACTGGGATCACTTAGTGCTAAATAGCCTATAGGGGGTCAGTCATGTATATAACTTCTGTATACTTATCTGCATACCTTATATATACACGTTTTATATGCTAATCTATATACAGTACACTGAGAGCACTAAGTGAATACAATACAGGGGCATATATATATACATACACACAGACACACACATATATATATACATATATACACACAAACACACACATTATATACATACATACATATACACACACACACACACACATATATATATATACACAAATATATACATACATACACATATATATATATATATATATATACACACAAACACACACATTATATACATACATACATATACACACACACACACACACACACATATATATATATATACACAAATATATACATACATACACATATATATATATATATATTTATACACACATGTACACACACAAAAATATAACTATATATATATATATATATATATATATATGGTAGAGCCTCAGAAGTGTGCTATGGGCAAATTACGTTACCATACCTAATTAGGTTATGGACGTTATTTTTCCTTCATTTAATGGGGATTCTCAAAACTAATCATGTGCATAAATAATGTCTGTTAGCAACCCCCAGCATTGTTACGTTACCTGCGCTTCCCCTCACACTGCGCATGCGCATCGGTTACACCTGAAGCATTACGGTGCGTTATTAACAGAGATTTCCATGTGTGTCGCCAAAAGCGAATGCAAATCTCATCATAATACTGAGAAACTGATCATTCGTACACGTATTCACTGAATGATGCCGTATATAATGTAATAATGACTGTATAAAGTGTGGCTGTACAATAATGTATATATAGCCTTATATACCTCAACAATATGACGTAATATTTTATTTATATTAATGTACAATTAAAATAAATGAGGGGTGTCCATCCTTCTTTTTAATTGCACATTCATATAAATTAAATATGAGCAGCGAGGCCTGAGGATCCCCGTTAGGTAAGCTGCTCTGAGGATCCCCGTTAGGTAAGCTGCTCTGAGGATCCACCCGTTCGGTAGCTGCTCTGAGATCTCCGTGTAGTAAAGCTTCTCTGAGGATCCCGTTAGGTAAGCTGCTCTGAGTATCCCGTTAAGGTAAGCTCTCTGAGATCCCCGTTAGTAACTGCTCTGAGGATCCCCGTTAGTAGACTGCTCTGAGATCCCGTTAGGTAAGCTGCTTGGAGGATCCCCGTTAGTAAGCTTGCTCTGAGGATCCCCGTTAGGTAGCTGCTCTGAGGATCCCCGTTAGGTAGCTGCTCTGAGATCCTCCCGTTAGGTAAGCGCTCTGAGGATCCCCGGTAGTAGCTGCTCTGAGGACTCGTTAGGTAAGCTGCTCTGAGGATCCCCGTTAGGTAAGCTGCTCTGAGGATCCCCGTTAGGTAAGCTGCTCTGAGGATCCCCGTTAGGTAAGCTGCTCTGAGGATCCCCGTTAGGTAAGCTGCTCTGAGGATCCCCGTTAGGTAAGCTGCTCTGAGAATCCCGTTAGGTAAGCTGCTCTGAGGATCCCCGTTGTAAGCCGCTTGAGGATCCGTTAGGAAGCTGCTCTTAGGATCTCGTTCGGTAGCTGCTCTGAGGATCTCCGTTAGGTACCTGGCTCTTGAGGATCTCCGTTGTAAGCTGCCTCGAGGATCCCGTTAGTAAGCTGCTCTGGATCTCCGTTAGGTAAGCCTCTCTAAGAAGGCACTCTCCGTTAGGTGTAAGCTGCTCTGAGGATCCCACGTTATTAAGCTGCTCTGAGGATCCCCGTTAGGTAAGCTGCTCTGAGGGATCCCCGTCGGTAACTGCTTGAGGATCCCCGTTAGGTAAGCTGCTCTGAGGATCTCCGTTAGGTAACTTCTTAGATCCCCGTTAGGTAAGCTGCTCTGAGGATCTCCGTTGGTAAGCTGCTCTTAGGAGTCCCCTTAGGTGTCTGCTCTGAGGATCCCCGTTAGGTAAGCTGCTCTGAGGATCTCCGTTAGTAAGCTGCTCTGAGGATCCCCGTTAGGTAAGCTGCTCTGAGGATCTCCGTTAGGTAAGCTGCTCTATGATCCCCGTAGGTAAGCTGCTCTGAATCCCCGTTAGGTAAGCTGCTCTGAGGTACCCCGTTAGGAGGATCTGCTTGAGATCCCCGTTAGGTAAGCTCTCTGAGGATCCCCGTTAGGAAGCTGCTCTGAGGCTCCCGTTAGGTAAGCTGGCTTCTGAGGATCCCCGTTTAGTAAGCTCTCTGAGGCATCCCCCGTTAGGTAAGCTGCTCTGAGGATCCCCGTTAGGTAGGCTTGGCCTGAGATCCCCGTTTAGGTAAGACTGCACTGAGGATCCCCGTTAGGTAAGCTGCTTCTGAGTCCCTTAGTAACTGCTTGAGGATCCCGTTAGGTAAGCTGCTCTGAGAGATCTCCGTTAGGTAAGCTGCTCTGAGGATCTCCGTAGGTAAGCTGCTCTGGGATCCCCGTTTAGGTAAGCTCTTGAGAATCTCCGTTAGGTAAGCCTTCTCTGAAATCTCCGTTAGGTAAGCTGCTCTGAGGATCTCCGTTAGGTAAGCTGCTCTGAGGATCTCCGTTAGGTAAGCTGCTCTGAGGATCCCCGTTAGGTAAGCTGCTCTGAGGATCTCCGTTAGGTAAGCTGCTCTGAGGATCCCCGTTAGGTAAGCTGCTCTGAGATCCCCTGTTAGGTAAGTCTGCTATCTCGAGATCTCCGTTAGGTAGACTGCTCTGAGGATCCCGTTAGTAAGCTCTTGAGGATCTCCGTTGTAAGCTGCTGAGGATCTCCGTTAGGTAAGCTGCTCTGAGGATCTCCGTTAGGTAAGCTGCTCTGAGGATCTCCGTTAGGTAAGCTGCTCTGAGGATCTCGTTAGTAAGCTGCCATCACCGTATGATTTGCCTGTGAGTAATCCTAAGGTCGTTACAATGTATTGATTAGTTATTCTTAAGAAAAATGCATAGGAAATCATATCGCGAAGCACCTTTGGGGTTACGTGTTACGGATATGGATATGTTACATTGACTTAATGGAACGTTAAAACGTGAGTGACCTTCTGAGGTTCTACCCCTATATACATTATATACCCAACTCTAATTAGGGAGGAACATAGCAGATAAGCATATTCTAATCCCAATATCTCTGCATTATATTAACAAATATAATGCTTGTGCTGCTAATACACTCACTGTTTATACAGTCTCTTAAATATGCCACTATAAATTATATACATTATATATTATATTACTGGAATGTGTATGTTTGTGTTAATAGTGTGCTAGCAGTGCGTTTGTGTTAGCAGTATGCAAGTAGTGTAGAAGTGTTAGTGCTAGCAGTGTACTAGTAGTGTGTTAGTGTTAGTATTAGCAGTGTGCTAGTAGTGTGTTTATGTTTTATATTAGGCAGTGTTTTAGTAGTGTGTGTAGGTGTTAGTATTAGCAGGTGTGTGTGTATAGTGTTATGTTAGTATTAGCAGTGAACCTAGTAGTGTGTTACGTATTAGCGTGTGCTAGTAAGTGTGTTGTGGTTGTATTATCCGTGTGTTAATAGTGTGGTTTGTTAGTATTAGCAGTGTGCTAAGTATGTGTTAGGGTTATATTAACAGTGTGGCTAGTAGTTGTGTTGTGTAGTATTAGCATGTGTGCTAGTAGTATGTTAGTGTTAGTATTAGCAGTGAACTAGTAGTGTGTTAGGTATTAGCAGTGTTGCTAGTAGTGTGTTAGTGTAAGCAGTGGTGCAGTAGTAGTGGCTAGTGTTTTAGTATTAGCAGTGTGCTAGTAGTGTGTTGTGTTAGTATTAGTAGTAACGATGCTAGTTTTAGTATTAGCAGTGTGCTAGATTGTGTTAGTGTTAGTATTAGCAGGTGTGCTAGTAGTGTGTGTGTTAGTATTAGCAGTGTGCTAGTAAGTGTGTTAGTGCTAGCAGTGTACTAGTAGTGTTAGTGTTAGTATTAGCAGTGTGCTTATAAGTGTGGTTAGGTTTGTAATTAACATGGGCTAGTAGTGTGTTAGTGTTAGTGTTAACAGTGTGCTAGTAGTGTGTTAGTGTTAGTATTAGCAGTGTGCTAGTAGTGTGTTAGTGTAAGCAGTGTGCTAGTAGTGTGCTAGTGTTAGTATTAGCAGTGTGCTAGTAGTGTGTTAGTGTTTAGTAATTATTTGGTGCTATAGTTGCTCGTGTTAGTAATTAGCAGTGTGCTAGTAGTGTGTTTGTGTTAGTATTAGCAGTGTGCTAGTAGTGTGTGTATGTTAAGTGTTAGTATTAGCAGTGTGCTAGTAGTGTGTTAGTGCTAGCGTTGTACTAGTAGTTGTGTTAGTGTTTAGTAATTACAGTGGGGCTAGTAGTGTGTTAGTGTTAGTATTAACAGTGGGCTAGTAGTGTGTTAGTGTTAGTATTAACAGTGGCTAGTAGTGTGTTAGTGATAGTATTAGCAGTGTGCTAGGAGTGTGTTGGTGTTAGTTATATAGCAGTGACTAGTATGGTGGTTAGTAGTAGCAGGTGTGCTATAGTGTGGTTGTGTAAGCATGTGCTAGTAAGTGTGCTAGTGGTTAGTATAGCAGTGTGCTAGTATGTGTTAGTGTTAGTATTAGTATGGGGCCTAATAGTGTGCTAGTGTTAGTATTTTAGCGTGTGCTATAGTGTTTTAGTGTTAGTTTAGCAGTGTGCTAGTGTGTGTTAGTGTTAGTATTATGCAATTGGGCTAGTAGTGTGTTCGCTAGCATGTACTATAGTTGTTAGTGTTAGTATTAGCATGTTGCTATAATGTGTTAGTGTTAGTATTAGCGAGTGTGCTAAGTATTGTGTTAGGTGTTAGTATTTTTAGCAGTGAACTATAGTGTGTTAGTATTATCAGTTGTGCTGTAGTGTGTTTAGTTTAAGCGATGTGTGCTAGTTGTGCTAGTGTTGTATGAGCTTGTTGCTCGTAGTGGGTTAGTGTTAGTTTATTAGTAGTGTGCTAGTAGTGGCTATAGTGGTTAGTATTAGCAGTGCTCGTAAGGTGTGTAGTGGTTTATATTAGCAGGTGCTAGTAGTGTGTTAGTGTTAGTATTAGCAGTGTGCTAGTAGTGTGTTAGTGCTAGCAGTGTACTAGTAGTGTGTTAGTGTTAGTATTAGCAGTGTGCTAGTAGTGTGTTAGTGTTAGTATTAGCAGTGTGCTAGTAGTGTGTTAGTGTTAGTATTAGCATTTAACTAGTAGTGTGTTAGTATTAGCAGTGTGCTAGTAGTGTGGTTATGTTAGTGTTAGCAGTGTGCTAGTAGTGTGTTAGTTTTTAGTATTGCAGGGTGTTTAGTCTTGTTACTGTGTAGTATTACAGTGTGCTAGTAATGTTTCGTGTTATAGTACCTTGGTCTAGTAGTGTGTTATGTTAGTATTATCAGTTGTGCTATAGTGTGTTAGTTTTTAGTATTAGCAGTGAACTAGTAGTGTGTTAGTATACAGTGTGCTAGTAGTGTGTTAGTGTAAGCAGTGTGCTAGTAGTGTGCTAGTGTTAGCTTAAGCAGTGTGCTAGTAGTGTGTTAGTGTTAGTATTAGCAGTGTGCTAGTAGTGTGTTAGTGCTAGCAGTGTACTAGTAGTGTGTTATTGTTAGTATTAGCAGTGTGCTAGTAATGTGGTAGTGTTAGTATTAGCAGTGTGCTAGTAGTGTGTTAGTGTTAGTATTAGCAGTGAACTAGTAGTGTGTTAGTATTAGCAGTGTGCTAGTAGTGTGTTAGTGTTAGTGTAAGCAGTGTGCTAGTAGTGTGTTAGTGTTAGTATTAGCAGTGTGTTAGTAGTGTGTTAGTGTTAGTATTACAAGTGTGCTAGTAGTGTGTTAGGTTAGGTATTAACAGTGGGCTAGTAGTGTGTTATTGTTAGTATTAGCAGTGTGTTAGTAGTGTGTTAGTGTTAGTATTAGCAGTGAACTAGTAGTGTGTTAGTATTAGCAGTGTGCTAGTAGTGTGTTAGTGTAAGCAGTGTGCTAGTAGTGTGCTAGTGTTATATTACGCATTGTGCTAGTAGTGTTGTTCGTAGTGTATATTAGTAGTGTGCTAGTATTGTGCTAGTGTTGTATTGCAGTGTGTTATTATTGTGTTAGTGTTGTTTCGTATTAGCAGTGTGATATAGTGTGTTTTGTTAGTGGTTAGTATTAGCCAAATGTGCTAAGTAAGTGTGTTTAGTGTTGCCGTGTGCTAGTAGTGTGTTAGTGTTAGTGTAAGCAGTGTGCTAGTAGTGTGCTAGTGTTAGTATTAGTAGTGTGCTAGTAGTGTGTTAGTGTAAGCAGTGTGCTAGTAGTGTATTAGTGTAAGCAGTGTGCTAGTAGTGTGCTAGTGTTAGTATTAGCAGTGTGCTAGTAGTGTGTTATTATTAGCAGTGTGCTAGTAGTGTGTTAGTGTTAGTATTAGCAGTGTGCTAGTAGTGTGTTAGTATTAGCAGTGTACAAGTAGTGTGTCAGTGTTAGTGTAAGCAGTGTGCTAGGAGCGTGTTAGTGTTAGAATTAGCAGTGTGCTAGTAGTGTGTTAGGTGTTAGTGTAAGCAGTGTGGTAGTAGTAGTGTTAGTATTAGCAGTGTCTAGTAGTGTGTTAGTGTTAGTGTAAGCAGTGCGCTAGTTGTGTGTTTAGTGTTATTCGTAGTGTGCTCGTAGTGTGTTAGTGTTAGTATTAGCAGTGTACAAGTAGTGTGTTAGTGTTAGTGTAAGCAGTGTGTTAGTGTTAGAATTAGCAGTGTGCTAGTAGTGTGTAAGTGTGTGTATTAGCAGTGTACTAGTAGTGTGCTAGTGTTAGTAATTAGCATTGTGTAGTATTGTGTTAGTGGTAAGTCAGTGTGCTAGTATTGTGTTTAGTATTATTGTAAGCATTGTGCTATAGTGTAGTAGTGTGTTAGTGTTAGCATTGTGCTAGTAGTGTGTTAGTGTTAGTGTATCATTGTGCAGTAATATGGGTTAGCAGTGGTGCTATTAATAGTAGTGGTGTTAGTGTGAGAGCAGTTGCTAGTAGTGTGTTAGTGTAAGCAGTGTGCTAATAGTGTGTTAGTGTTAGTTTAGAGTGTGCCTAGTAGTTTGTTATGTTAGCAGCGTGGCTAATTGTGTGTTGAGTGGGTTGTAGTAATTGCGCATTTGGGGGTTTCTATTAGTGTGTTAGTGTTAGCAGCGTGCTAGTATTTTACCAATATGGTAGTGTTAGTATTGTGTTGGTGTTAGTGTAAGCATTGTACTCGTAGTATGTTAGTGTTAGAAGTGTACCAGCATGTGTTGTGGTTGTAGTGGTACTAGCAAGATATATGTATTAGGTTGCTACACGTGTAGTAGTGTGCTAATAGTGTGTTAGTGTTAGCATGTATTATATAGTAGTGTTTAGTGTTTCACAGGGTGCTACTAGTGTAGGAATGTGTTAGTATTATTAGTGCACTAGCAGTGTTGAAGTATGTTAGTGTTAGCAGCTTGCCTAGTGCTAGAAGTGTACTAGTGCTAGCGTGTGTTAGTGTTAGTAGTGTGCTAGTGTTAATGTTAGAAGTGTGCTAGTAGTGTATTAGTATTGTCGTAGAAGTGTGCTAGTAGTGTGTATAGTGTATAGGAGTGGCCTAGTAGTGTAGTATTGGTTAGTTGTCTAAGCTATAGGTTGTATTGTGTGTTAGTGTAGTAGTAGTAGTAGTAGTGTAGTCATGTTAATAGTGTGCTAGTGTTAGCAGTGTGCTAGCAGCGTGTTGTGTTAGTAGTGGTACTAGCAATGTATTAGTTGTTTTAGTTGTGCTAGCAGTGTAGTAGTGTGCTAATAGTGTGTTAGTGTTAGCAATGTATTAATGATAGTAGTGTGTTAGTG
>WSYH01002021.1:35761-52414 GCA_036426205.1 Ascaphus truei
GTGTAGGATGGTGGGTAGGATGGTATATAGTGTGGTTTGTGGGATGGTGTGTGGGATGGTGTGTGGGATGGTGTGTGGGATGGTGTGTGGGATGGTGTGTAGAATGGTGTGTAGGGTGGTGTGTAGTAGGATGGTGTGTAGTAGGATGGTGTGTAGGATAGTGTATAGTGTGGTTTGTGGGATGGTGTGTGGAATGGTGTGTAGGATAGTGTGTAGTAGAATAGTGTTTAGTAGGATGATGTGTAGGGTGGTGTATAGGATGGTGGGATGGTGGGATGGTGTAGTAGGATGGATTTGGGATGGTGTGTAGGAAGTGCATTGAGTTTATAGCCTTTATATTCTGTAACACACCCTCATTAAGAGAGCGGTTCCCGCTGTTTTATTGTAATTACCTTTTTATACACACACATCAATTGAATCTATAACTAGAAGTGTACAGAGATACTCTGCATCATTATAACAATAATAA
This sequence comes from Ascaphus truei, assembly GCA_036426205.1. NCBI lineage: Eukaryota > Metazoa > Chordata > Amphibia > Anura > Ascaphidae > Ascaphus > Ascaphus truei. Next base: position 36,231 of record WSYH01002021.1, read on the forward strand.
CAATAATAACAATAATAACAATAATAACATGTTCTTGTATAGCGCTGCTAGTTTTACGTTGTGCGTTACAGAGACATTGTGCAGGCACAGACCTTGACCCGCAGAGCTTACAATCTATGTTTTTTGTGCCCGAGGCACAGGGAGATAAAGTGACTTGCCCAAGGTCACAAGAAGCCGACACCGGGAATTGAACCAAACTGAGTGCCAGTCAGTGTCTTAACTCACGGAGCCGCTCCCTCTTATGCAGCGCAGTGTGTTCATTATCAGTGCATAGCCACTCCCTCTTATACAGCGCAGTGTGTTCATTATCAGTGCATAGCTACTCCGTATCATACAATGCAGTGTGTTCATTATCAGTGCATAGCTACTCCGTATCATACAATGCAGTGTGTTCATTATCAGTGCATAGCTACTCCGTATCATACCATGCAGCATGTTCATTATCAGTGCATAGCTACTCCGTATCATACAATGCAGCATGTTCATTATCAGTGCATAGCTACTCCGTATCATACCATGCAGCATGTTCATTATCAGTGCATAGCTACTCCGTATCATACAATACAGCATGTTCATGACGGAAGAAGCCTCGATCTATGTCCCATTCTTGATCCAACCTTAATCCTTCCCCCAACCCCCAAATTAAATCTCGGACACCAATCGTGGGGTTAAATGGCCACAGCTATTATTGGAATAATGCCTTACCAGAGCGCCCTCCCTTCGGGGTCCCAGACCCCTGAAACCACCACCTAAACCCACAATCCATGCCGGCCTTGACGGACCCATCACATGACTGACCAAGGTCAACTGGAAGGACAGTGACAGACTCACTTCCCTTGTTAGGGCCGGCCACCGCCTTCCGCCATATAAGGCTGTGATTATACCAAAATCGGCCTTCGGCGTCATGTGGTGCGACGCCGCGCGGCTCAACCGCCTAACCGGAGCTGGTATAATCATAGCCTAAACGCCCAAACCCATGCTGTATTCAGCCACAGTGCCATCTGGTCAAGCCACTACCACCGCCAGCTGTGACAAACATGATATCATTCGTACTCCACAGCTTCTTGCCTATTATTAGTAGTAAAATCGTACCCCCCAACACATCGCACCCCACTCGGGACGAGGGGGGACCTTCCCGGCTTCTGGGAATCAGTAATGTGATACTCTCACCTCACCCCCTTTTATTCCCTCCCCCCTCCTCGCCTTCCCTTGCCTTCCCTAACCTAGGGGGGCTCAACTCCAGTCCTCAAGCCCCCCTCAGCAGGTCAAGTGTTCAGGATATCCCTGCTTCAGCACAGGTGGCTCAATCAGAGGCTCAGTCAAAGGCTGAGCCTCTGATTGAGCCACCTGTGCTCAAACAGGGACTGATTGAGCCACCTGCGCTGAAGCTGGGATATCCTGAAAACCTGACCTGTTGGGGGGAGGGGGGGGCTTAAGGACTGGAGTTGACCCCCCCTGCGCTAACCTACTGATCACCCACTTAACCCTTTCCTCTTAAAGAGACATCGTCCCCTCGTCAATCCCCCTTTCTTAATTGTCCTGGGGGGTTCTTTATCAGTGTATAGAGATACTCAACAGTACTATACAGTGCAACACATTCTTTATCAGGGATGGAAGTGTATAGAGGTAATCAGCATCATTACACAGCACAGCAAGTTCATTATCAGGGGTTGGAAGAGTACAGAGATACTCGGCATCATTACACAGCGCAGCACGTTCATTATCAGGGGTTGGAAGAGTACAGAGATACTCGGCATCATTACACAGCGCAGCACGTTCATTATCAGGGGTTGGAAGAGTACAGAGATACTCGGCATCATTATTTGGGGTTTCTTGAGCTTTCTGGGATTCTGTGTGTTTATTAGAGTACAGAGATACTCAGCAACATTATACAGCACAGTATGTTCATTATCAGGGGCTGGAAGAGTACAGAGATACGTAGTATCATTATACAGCGCAGTGTGCTCATTATCAGATGGGAGAAGTGTACATATACTCAGCATCATTATACGATGCAGTGTGTTAATTATCAGTATATACTGTAGATACTCGGCACCATTTATACGGCGCGGTGTGTTGATTATCCGAAGGCGGGGAGAGATATTATTTCATTTACAAACAAGTAATGCACTTTTAACATGGAATATAAATAATGCAGAGACGCTCACAGGATTAGGGATTACAATGCTTTTTCTGCCCTGGTAATAATGCTCATTTCCTTTATGCTAATTGAGCCCTATTTAGCAGTCATTACTTACAGCCCCTGTAGGGGGCTATAGTTGTGTGGGACATTTGGTCACCGCCGTTTCGCTGCGACTCACCCATCCACCACCACCGCCGCTCTGCGGCTGGAATCCCCACCGCCGGTTGCGTCTAAGGTAAATGTCATTAGTGCTTAGGGTAGGGGTTAATTTGAGGAGTTTTAGTCGTTAGGGTAGGGGGTTAATTTAAGGGGTGTTTAGGGTAAGAGTTTAAGGTAGTGGGTTATGGGTTAAGGGCTTAGGGGAGGAGGTTATAGGGTAAGGCACTTACCTTAGGTGTGGGACTAACCCTGTAACCCATGAAGCACGTCCCTGTCATTAGGTCACTTTGCTCCTACGTGGGACTGACCCTTTAACCCATTAAACATGTCCCGGTATTCATGCAGCCACCTCCAGAATGGAATTCTCCCCTCACGCTTCTAGATTGTCCCAGTATTCAGGCAGCCACCCCTAGAATGGAATTCTTCCCTCCCGCTTCTCCCGGTATTGGTGCAGCCGGCAATTTGATAGCACACGCCTAGATTTCCAAAATATATATACCCAGCCACCTCTCGGAGTTTAATTCTGCTGCCCGGTGTCCTGGATTTCCAGCTGTGGGCCTGCGGCCACCTCGGAGATACGATTCCGGTCGAACGGATCCTAGAATTCATTAACACGCGCCAACATTGTAGGGATATGGGGTGCGGCCGCCCCTGGTTTGGAACCTCGGCTCCGTATTTCTAGATTTCAGGAGTGTTATATGAAGTGGAATCCTGCAACTCATTTCTAGATGTTTAAACCCTTGGGCGATACGCCGGTAGTCCCATTTGTAGATGGCAAAGGCCCGCATGCAGACACCCCTGGGGTGGAACGTAACAGCACATTTCAATCTAGGGTTCACTGATATCTATGCAGCCACCACAGGGATGGAATCTCATATCCCATTTATAGGTTTCAGGGGTCAAGGGGCAGCCGCCACTGGGGTCAAGTTTTGTAGCACGTCAACGGTAGTTGCAGAGAGAGAGAATGAAAGTGTTGGGTGGTGAAATGCGGGGTAAGAAAAATACAAGACTGTGTTGGTGGGGGGTAAGGGGGGCTACAAGGGTGGGGGGTGCGGGGGTGGAGGGGCCCAAGACTGAGTGTTTTGGGGGGTTTAGAGCCGAGGGCATGGGGTCAGGGGGGAGATAGGAGGTACAAGGGAGATCGTATAGGGAAACACAGGGATGGGGCATGTGGGTATAAAGCTGGGGGCATACGCAGGATTAGGACTAAGGTATGAAAGGCTGGCATGTAGAGGGGGTACAGGATGTTTTGGGGGTTACAGGGATGGGGATATAAGGGTACAGGGGTTAAGGGTATGGAGTGGCATGGGGGGGGTGGGAATCCTTCTGGGGGTATAGTCTAGGCTGGATGTAAATTGGGGGTACACAAGGGGGCTTGTTGATGGAGGATATAACAGAGGTCAGAGCTAATAATTTAGCCACCTCTGCAGTGGAATCCTGAACCATGTCCCCACACTCCAGATGAAACCATGCAGCCACCCCCGGGGTAAAACCGCTCGCCCCGTATTCTGCTGAGGTCGTCAGATCTGTAGCGTTACTTCCACATCCTCCTCTCTGAGTAACAAAATTAACATCTGTGGTTCTCTCATCCTCGGGGAGGGAGGGTTTTTTGGCAGAACGCTGAATAACAGCTCTCGTTCCAAACCTCTCTCTCCCAAACCCCTCAGGTCCCCCCGTCCATCTGGAGCCCGTCGGCTTTATTTACCCAGAGACCCCTCAGGTACCTCTTTTTTTTTTTTAATTCTTCTTCTCTCGCCTCTCCGGTCGTTCTACAAATACTTTCCGGAGACAGTTTTTGGCTCCAATTTCTCGCTCGTCAGGGCTTTTCACGCGGGTCCGTGTGATAATATCTATCAGTTTATTCCGCGTGTATATTTCTTGCCTCACCAGTAGAATTTACAAGCTGTTAGTGAACCTGTTGAGACTTGGAATTCGACTCGTGCGGACACCTCGGGGGTAGAAAGTAGACCTCCAGGGCATTGATGTGGTCACCTTTGGAACAAATTGTTATCTGGAACGCCCTTCCCCTCAATATCCGACCGGCACCCTCTCTCTCCACCTTTAAGACCCATCTTCAAACCCACCTGCTTAAAGAAGCATAGGAGTAGCTCGGTGGCTGATACTATACACCTCATACATAAAGCTTGGCCCCCTGCAGACGCTCTTACCAGAACGCCCTCCTACTGTCTCTGTACGTCCTTCCTACCTACCAATTAGATTGTAAGCTCTTCGGAGCAGGGACTGAATTTGCGGCTTAAAAGAATACAGAATAGATATTGATACAATAGCCATCCCAGTCTTTTAACAAAGTCAATTAGGTAAGTTAATACGAAGGATTAACTCGAAATATTTATTGCATAGAGCGTAAGTACAGCTCAGTCCCCTTATAACGCTGCGCTTGGGGTCCAAAGAATCGCATCGCGTTGTAAGCGGATCGCGTTAGAAATAATGTACTATTATATGCATTGTACAATAAAGTATTTAAGATATCAATAATCGTGTTGTAAAGAATTCATAAATATAAAAATTGGGAGCCACGCGCGCCTCGCGTTATATGCGGATCCGCGCTGTAGCGGATCGCGCTATAACAGGGTTGAGCTGTAGTTTGTAATGGCGCCAAACACTTTCCTGTTAGGGTCGATCCAAGGTTACCATGTCATGGAAAAGATGTACTACTTATCCAATCCCGCGCAACACCCAAACTCTACCGTGGGGTCCGCACGATCACTAACTTTGTATTCACCACGGGTCTAATTTTTAAGCAATCTCCACATATGAAGCAATGAGCCTCACCACCCAAAAACCCCTCCAGCAAGGTGGGGAATATGAGGAAGAGATTAAATGTATGTAGAGTTCCATTAAATCTCCTTATTCCCATAGTTTAGAAGCTATGGTTCCCTTGTTGTATCATGCATTACAAAAAAAAGCACTTCAATGGGGGATAAAGATCTCATGGCAGTTTGGTCACAAATAAGAGGGGTGAGAGAGGGCAGCCCTGTCACTTTCCATTTGTAATCGTGAAGGGTTGGCAAAATGAACAGGGCTTTTAACACCATTAAGGAATCTGGAGCCCAATCCCAATCTTTCGAACATACAGTAAAGGGTCAGCTAGCCCTGTCTCCACGTCTAATGCAAGGCTCTTTGTGGGAGCTTTAGAAACATTACAGTGGTGGACAAAATGTATTATTCTACCAATATTGTCAGCTGCCTTTCGGGAAACAATCCCATCTGATCTAGATGGATTAGGCCAGGGGTGCGCAATCTTTCCCTGCTGAGCCCCCCTGCCTGTTTCCCTCCCTGTTCGTGCCCCCCCCCCCCCAAACCCCCCTCCATTACCTTGTTTCAGGCTCGCGGCAGCATATGACCCCGCATTGCCATGGCGACATGTCGCCGAAGACAAGGTAAGTACAGTTGCAAGTGGCCTCGCGCGTTTCCCCGGCTTAAATTTAAATGCCTTGGGGGAAGAGCGCGGGGCCTCTGCAACCCGCCGCGCCCCCGCCTCAAAAAATCTTGCGCCCCCCCCCCCAGTTTACGCACCCCTGGATTAGGCAACCCATATAAATATTTAGCCTGGTAGCCACACGTTTGTCTGAAGTTTCCCCTGGGGTGCAATTCTGCAGCACAATGCGGGGCTTCCTAACTATGGGTGCAGCCACCACAGGGGTGCAATCCTTAGATCATGTTTCTTCCCTTCAGAAGTATGGGTGCAGCCACTTATAGGGTGAAACCCTGTGGCATGTTTTTAGATTTAAGAAATATATGAAGTCCCATCTGGAATGGTCATTAGGTCACTTTGCCCCTACGTGGGACTGACCCTTTATCCATTAAATACGTCCCTGTCATTGGGTCACTTTGCCCCTATGTGAGACTGTCCCTTTAAACCATTAAACACGTCCCTGTCATTAGGTCACTTTGCCCTTACGTGGGACTGTCCCTTTAACCAATTAAACACGTCCCTGTCATTAGGTCACTTTGCTCCTACGTGAGACTGTCCCTTTAACCCATTAAACACGTCCCTGTCATTAGGTCACTTTGCCCCTACGTGGGACTGTCCCTTTAACCCATTAAACACGTCCCTGTCATTAGGTCACTTTGCCCCGGTCACTTTGCCCCTACGTGGGACTGTCCCTTTAACCCATTAAACACGTCCCTGTCATTAGGTCACTTTGCCCCTACGTGGGACTGACCCTTTAACCCATTAAACACTCACCCAGATCCCACCAGTGCGCACGTGTAGGGAGATATACCTTCTCTCATCCAGATCCCACCAGTGCGCACGTGTAGGGAGATATACATTCTCTCACCCAGATCCCACCAGTGCGCACATGTAGGGAGATATACCTTCTCTCACCAAGATCCCACCAGTGCGCACGTGTAGGGAGATATACATTCTCTCACCCAGATCCCACCAGTGCGCACATGTAGGGAGATATACCTTCTCTCACCAAGATCCCACCAGTGCACACGTGTAGGGAGATATACCTTCTCTCACCCAGATCCCACCAGTGCGCATGTGTAGAGAAATATAGCTTCTCTCACCCGGATCCCACCAGTGCGCATGTGTAGGGAGATAGACCTTCTCTCACCCAGATCCCACCAGTGTGCATGTGTAAGGAGATACAGTATACCTTCTCTCACCCAGATCCCACCAGTGCGCACGTGTAGGGAGATATACCTTCTCTCACCCAGATCCCACCAGTGCGCACGTGTAGGGAGATATACCTTCTCCACCAGATCCCACCAGTGCGAGCACGTGTAGGGAGATATCCTTCTCTCACCAGATCCCCCAGTGCGCAGTGTAGGAGATACCTTCTCTCACCCAGATCCACCAGTGCGCACGTGTAGGGGAGATATACCTTCTCTCACCCAGATCCCAGCCATGCTCCGTGTAGGGAGATAGACCTCTCTCCCCAGATCCCACCAGGCGTATGTTAGGGAGATATACCTTCTCTCACCCAGATCCCACCGTGCGCATGGGTAGAGAAATCATCTTCTCTCACCCATCCCACCAGTGCGCATGTGTGGAGATAGACTTCTCTCAACGCCAATCCCACCAGTGCGCATGTGTAGAGAAATATAGAGCTTCCTCACCCAGATCCCACAGTGCGCATGTTGTAGGAGATATAACCTTCTCTCACCCAGATCCCACCAGTGCGCACGTGTAGGAGAGATATACCGTCTCTCACCAAGATCCCACCAGTGCGCCGTTAGGGAGATGTACCTCTCTCACCCAGCATCCACCAGTGCGCACGTGTAGGGAGATATACCTTCCTCACCCAGATCCCACCAGTGCGCACGTTAGGGAGATATAGCTATGTCTCACCCAGTCCACCAGTGCGCACCGTGTAGGGAGATATACCTTCTCTCACCCAGATCCCACCAGTTGCCGCACGATGTGTAGGGAGATATACCTTCTCTCACCCGATCCCACCAGTGCGCACGTGTAGGAGATATACCTTCTCTCACCCATCCCACCAGCTGCGCACGTGGAGGGAGATATACCTTCTCTCACCCAGATCCCACCAGTTTGCGCACTTTGTAGGAGATATACTCTCTCACCCAGATCCCACCAGTGCGCATGGCGTAGGGATAGAAACCTTCTCTCACCCGATCCACCAGTTGCGATGTGTAGAGAAATATAGCTTCTCTCACCCAGATCCACCAGGCACAGTGTAGAGGAGATAGACCTTCTCTCACCCACACCCACCAGTGCCGAACGTGTAGGGAGATATACCTTCTCTCACCCAGATCCCACCAGTGCGCACGTTTAGGGAGATGTACCTTCCCACCCAGTCCCACCATGGCACGTGTAGGGAGATACTTCTCTCACCCAGATCCACAGTGCGCACGGTGTAGGGAGATATACCTTCTCTCACCAGATCCCACCAGTGCGGCACGTGTAGGGAGATATACCTTCTCTCACCCAGATCCCACCAGTGCGCACGTGTAGGGAGAATTACCTTCTCTCACCCAGATCCCACAGTGCGCAAGTGTAGGGAGATTATACCTTCTCTCACCCAGATCCCACCAGTGCGCAGTGTAGGAGAGATATCCTTATCTCTCACCCAGATCCCACCAGTGCGCACGTGTAGGGAGATATACCTTCTCTCACCCAGATCCCACAGTGCGCACGTGTAGGGAGATATACCTCTCGGTCTCTCACCCAGATCCCACCAGTGCCGACGTGTAGGGAGATATACCTTCTCTCACCAGATCCCACCAGTGCGCACGTGTATGAGATATACCTTTTCTCATCCAGATCCCACCAGTGCGCAGTGTCGGGAGATGCTACCTTCTCTCACCAGATTCCCACCAGTGCGCACGTGTAGGGGATGTACCTTCTCTCACCCAGATCCCACCAGGCGCAGTGTAGGGAGATATACCTTCTCTCACTCACCAGATCCACCAGTGCGCAGTGTAGGGAGATATACCTTCTCTCACACCGACCCACCAGTGCGCACGTTGAGGGAATATACCTTCTCTCACCCAGATCCCACCAGTGCGCACGTGTAGAGAGATATACCTTCTCTCATCCATCCCACCAGTGCGCACTTTAGGGATTATACTTCTGTCATCCAGATCCCACCAGTGCGCACGTGTAGGGGAATATACCTTCTGTCATCCAGATCCCACCAGTGCGCACGTGTAGGGAGATATATACCTCCTCATCCAGATCCCACCAGTGCGCATGTGTAGGGAGATTACCTCTTCATCCAGATCCCACCAGTGCGCATGTGTAGGCGGATAGACCTTTTCTCACCCAGATCCCACCAGTGCGCACGTGTAGGGGAATAGACCTTCTCACACCAGATCCACCATGGCGCACGTCTGAGGGAGGATATACCTTCTCTCACCCAGAATCCCACCAGTGACGCCACGTGTGTAGGGAGATATCCTTCTCACTCAGATCCCACCAGTGCCAACGTGTAGGGAGATATACCTTCTCTCACCCAGATCCCACCAGTGCGCACGTGTAGGGAGATATACCTTCTCTCACCCAGATCCCACCAGTGCGCACGTGTAGGGAGATATACCTTCTCTCACCAGATCCCACCAGTGCCACGTGTAGGAGATATACCTTCTCTCACCAGATCCCACCATGCGCACGTGTAGGGAGATATACCTTCCATCACCCAGATCCACAGTGCGCACACGTGTAGGAGATATACCTTCTCCTCACCCAGATCCACCAGTGCGCACGTGTAGGAGATATACCTTCTCTCACAGATCCCACCAGTGCGCAGTGTAGGGAGATATACCTTCTTCTCACCCGATCCCACCAGTGCGCACGTTGTAGGGAGATATACCTTCTCACCCATATCCCACTCAGCGTGTCGCATGCTGCGGAGATATACCTTTCTCTCACCAGATCCACCAGTGCGCACGTTGTAGGGAGATATTACCTTCTCTCACCCAGATCCCACAGCTGCGCACGTGTAGGGAGATATACCTTCTCTCACCCGATCCCCAGTGCGAACGTGTAGGGAGATATCCTTCTCTCACCCAGATCCCACCAGTGCGCACGTTGTAGGGAGATATACTTCTCTCACCCAGATCCCACCAGTGCGCACGTGTAGGGAGATATAATACCTTCTCTCACCCGATCCCACAGTGCGCACGTTGTAAGGAGATATACCTTCCTCATCCAGAGTCCCACCAGTGCGCACGTAGGGAGATATACCTTCTCTCACCCAGATTCCACAATGGCACGTGTAGGGAGATGTACCTTCTCTCACCCAAAATCCACCAGTGCGACGTGTAGGGAGATATACCTTCTCTCACCAGATCCCACCGTGCGCATGGTGTAGGGAGATATACCTTCTCTCACCCAGATCCCACCAGTGCGCACGTGTAGGGAGATATACCTCTCCACCCAACCCACCAGTGGCGCATTGTAGAGAAATATAGCTTCTCTCACCCAATCCCACCAGTGCGCATGTGTAGGGAGATAGACTTCTCTCACCAGATCCACCAGTCGCAACGTGTAGGGAGATATACCTTCTCTCACCCAGATCCCACCAGTGCGCATGTGTAGGGAGATATACCTTCTCTCCCCAGATCCCACCAGTGCGCCTATTTGTAGAGAGATATACTTCTCTCATCCAATCCCACCAGTGCGCATGTGTAGGGAGATATACACCTTCTCTCATCCCGATCCCACCAGTGCCCAGTGTAGGGAGATAGACCTTCTCTCACCCAATCCCACCATGCGCACGGGTAGGGAGATAGACCTTCTCTCACCCAGATCCCACCAGTGCGCCGTAGGGAGATATACCTTTCTCCACCCAGATCCCACCAGGCGCACGTGTAGGGAGATATCCTTCTCTCACTCAGATCCCACCAGTGCGCACGGTGTAAGGGATATATACCTTCTCTCACCCAGATCCCACCAGTCGCACGTGTAGGGAGATAGATTCCTATCACCTATCACCCAGATCCACCAGTGCGCACGTGGAGGGAGATAGATGTCCTCCACCCAGATCCCACCAGTGCGCATGTGTACGGGAGATAGATGTCCTCTCTTTAGTCATTAGTCCACTTTACTGATTCACTTGAGTTCACAGTTGCCCCATCTATTATGATTTTCACTGATTTCACTAGTTATGGATTCTAGTTGATCACTCCCTATCTCCAATCCTTTTTGTTGAACAGAAAGTTCTACCTCTCATTTTATAATGTTGGGGTCGTCATTAGATCTGAAGCACCCCTTAACCAGGAAGGTTTGCGGCAACGGTGCCAAAAAAACACAGTATTGGATATATCCATTAAATATATGCGTGTTAATAAATTCTCCTATTACCCCAAATAACCACCTCTCTATAACTCCTCCTCCTATTACCACCAATAACCGCCTCTATAACTCCTCCTATTACCCCATATAACCGCTCTCTTAAACTCTCCTATTCCCCCTATAACCACCCCTATAACTCACTCCTAATACCCCATTAAACCCTCCCCGTATAACTCCTATACACATATACCTCTCTCCTATAACTCCTCCTATTACCCCATATAACCACTCCCTATAACTTCTCCTTTACTCCATATAACCACTCCCTATAACTCCTCCTATTACGCCATATAACCCCTCCCTATATCACCTCCTATACCCCATATAATCGCTCCCTAATCTCCTACTATTACCCATACTATATAACTGCTCCCTATATCTTCTATTACCCAAAAGATATAACGCTCCCTATAACTCCTCCTATTACCCCATATAACTGTCTCCCTATATCTTCTCCAATTACCCCATGTAACCTCTACTTATAACTCCTCCTATTTATTACACACTCGAGATCACTGCTTATATTACAACTGGAGTATCACTGCTTATTTTACACACTGGAATATCACTGTTTATCATTACACACTCGGAGTATCACTGCTTATTTACACCTCGGAGTATCACTGCTTATTATTACATAATTAATTCACTGCTTATCATTACACACTCGGAGTATCACTGTTTATTATACACACTCGGAGTATCACTGCTATTAACACACTCGTAGTATCGTGCTTATTATTACAACTCGGAATACGCTGCTTTATTACACTCGGAGTATCACTGCTTATTATTACACACTCGGAGTATCACTGCTTATCATTACACACTCGGAGTTCCACTGCTTATTATTACACAACATTCGAGATTTCACTGCTTATCATTACACACTCGGAGTATCGCTGCTTATTCACATTACACACCTCGGAGTATCGCTGCTTATTATACCACACTCGGAGTACACTGCTTATATACACACGGAGATCCTGCTTATATTACACACTCGGATATCCCTGCTGTATTATTACACACTCGGTATCCTGCTTATATTACACACTCGGAGTATCGCTGCTTATTATTACACTCTCGTAGTCTCAACTCTGCGTATTATCTACACACTCGTAGTATCGCTGCTATTATTACACACTCGGAGCATCACTGCTTATTCTTACACACACTCGGAGTATCACTGCTTTTCATTACACACTCATAGGAATCACTGCTATTATTCACACCGGAGTATCACTGCTTATTATTACACACTCGGAGTATCACTGCTTAGTATACACACTCGGTATATCACTGCTTATTATTACACACTCGGAGTTCACTGCTTATTTACACACTCGGAGTAATCACTGCTTATTTACACACTTGGATACATGCTATTATTCCACACGCGTAGTATCACTGCTTATTATTACACACTCGGAGTATCACGCTTATTATTACACAACATCAGAGTAATCACGCTTATTATTACACACTCGGATACACTGCTTATTTACACAATCGGAGTTCACTGCTTATTATTACACACTCGGAGTTCCTGCAGTTATCATTACACACTCAGCGTATCACTGCTTATTATTACACACTCAGAGTATCGTTGCTTATATTTAACCGGTAGTACAGTTCCTTACACAAGATATTGCGTGTATAAATGATAGATGCCACACAGCACTCCCTTTGGGCCATCAGACGCTCAGCCCCCGGGTAGCGATAGGTTGGGGGTGTTAGTCCAGCTACAGAGGGCTGCAGATCTGTTGCTGTTGTAAGGAAAACCACCACCTCCTATCTGGTTCCTTTGCATAATGTCTTTAATCCATGGACACAGTCTGCCAACATGCGCACGTTATCCTTATGAAAAGACGATATATTACCCCCATACGTATGGATTAAGCAATTAATTGATTGGTTGGAGTTTAGTTTCATGCTATTACTAACCCGGACTCACTGATATTGGACAGTTATTTTCATCACAGCGGCTGTCTCCAATAGATACTTTATCTACTTACCCAGGAGTACCAATGACACCTATTGGGTGTCCATACAGGTGTATAATGCAACAAAAACCGAGACGTCAACTAATCATTCCAGCAGAAAAGAAAGAAGAATAAAAATAGCCACAATGAACCTGGGATTACAAGGGACGTGTTTCTTGGCAGAATCTTGCAATATCGCTGAAAACTAGATACCTTTTTATTTTAAAAGTGCACGTCACCTGCCAGTATAACCGTATCATCGATAGGGAAAAGGTCCAGAAAAAGTGACGGCAAATACTTAGTTGAGTATAGAAAGATAAAGATGAAGGGGGCTATGCAGCTAGCAGCGCGTTTTGTCCTGCGCCCGACTGGAAATTTTTGCTGGCCGATAGAAAGTGAAGCCAAACGCGGGATTCATAACAATTCGAGGCATTTTGGTCCGGGCGAGCAAAAAATCTGCCGGGTCTCAATGCTGGCAGCGCCGGAAGTAGGGTGGGTTAAGCTTCCATGCGCCCGTGGAGGGAAGGCCCGGCGCGCGCGTGGAGCAGCATGGGTGACAGGTGCAGCGGGGCCGCGCAACGCTGTACCAGCCGCCGGGCCCCTCGCAGCACTGCCACCGGGAGGCGTGTCCTGGGGCGGGGACTCACTGCGAGACGTGAGTTAAGGGCGGCCCCGCTAATGGCATGCGCTGACGGAGAGGGGGGCGTTTCCGCTCTTCGGTGCAGGACTGAGGTAGCGGCGCCTCGCGTGATGGTCACGCGCAGCGCAGTGGAGGGGTTTGCCTCTTTTTTTTTTCAATTATTACAATGCCCAGACCCTATACTCCTTGATAAAGGGCCTAAGGGTCCGAAACGGCGTAGGAGGTTTTTTGTCCCCCTCTGGGGTGATGTTTTATTTGGTTTGTTCAGAATAAATAGGATTTTATATTTTCTCACCACCTGGCTCCCTGGCAGTCGCTGTTTTCTCTGTTCTTTACTCGAGACTTGGGGAGACAGATTTGGAAAGTTTCTTAGTTTGAGCCTCCCAATTATTAGGTTAATAGCAGCGATAATTTTCAGAGCGGTGACAAAATGGGTAATGGCTTGGGGGATGGGCAAGGTAGTTGCTTCCACCTCTTCCAGAATTCTTTGGTAGTTACTATGTCATTCTCGTCGCGACATATTCCACGTTTCCTAGTATGATCTCAGTAATGGCGGTGAATTAGAGACTCTTTGGAGGCTCTCCACAAGTGAAGAGTCCATACGAGTAGTGGGATGAGGAGAGGTGTAGGTTTTAAGTGATAGTGGTCATCTTGACTCCATTCTCCGGCTTTTATATGCCACTCATTCAGTCAGTGATCCAATTGAATGGTTAGGGCTGGGACCCGCTGCACCCGTTGCGGGCTGGGCGACCACACACGTTCCCCACCAGCAGGGGAATCCTCCGAGCCGGTCCCGGTCCCCCCTCAAGGCACAGCTCACTGCACGCTGTGACGCGTCAGTCGCCAGGATTCAAGAGAATTGTAATCAACCACGACGGACGCGTCACGTGGTGTGGCTGTGAGCCAATGAGGAGGGGAGGCTTCGGGGATTGGGGAGGAGAGTGTGGGGGGAAAGCAGCGTGAGTGCCTGTCTGGTTGTGTGTGTATGTGTGTGACTGAGTGCGTGAGTGCACTGTCTGTGTGTGTATGTGTGTGCCTGAGTGCCTGTCTGTTGTGTGTATGTGGTGTGCCTGAGTGCTGTCTGTGTGTGTGCTTATCTGTGTGTGTGCCTGAGTGCGTGTCTGGTTGTGAGGAGTTGAGCGGCTGAGGATTCGAGGGGCTTAGGATTTGAGGGGCTGAGGGGCTGAATGGCTGGAGTTGAGGGGCGAGGGGGCTGAATGGCTCACGTCAGGCGCGCCCCCCCCACGTCATGGCCGCGCCCCCCCCAACCCGTTTTGGCCACGCCCCCCCTGCTCGCAAAAATGGTCCCTTTGGACGGAAAAAGCCCCAAGTGCCTACTCCACGCCCGCCTGTCTGTAGTGCGGGCGCTAGGTCTGAGACAGCGGGGCCTTAGGTCGATAAGGTTGGCCCAAATTTAGTGTACTTTCTCCATTCCACTGGAAGGTGGCGGGGAGACCACAATACCTTGGGGCAATGCGGGTGAATTGATAGAACCCCAGTGGACAAATGAACGCCGTTTTCTCTGGTCTCGGGGCTCATGGGTACCTGGTAGTAGCCAGAGACCGAGGTCCAGTACACTGCAACCTTTACTACTCTCCATGGAGGGCGTTAGGATTTCATCTATGTGGGAAGATATAACTGGTCCGCACCGTCCATTGTTCAGTGTCCGGTAATCTACACATAGCCTCACGGTCCCATTCTTCTTTCTCACCACTACTATGGGGGGAGTCGTAAGCGTCAGTGACTCTGTGACGATTCCGGCTTCCTCCATCCTCTTGAAGGACGGTCCGCACTTATCTAACGTCTCTAGGAAGCGAGCCGGCGGGAAACATTCCCTGACGGTTTTGTACAGTATCACTCATCGAATAGTGTGTTTGGGCATCGCGGCTGCACCCACATCCATCTCCCCGGTAGAGAATACTTCTCGTCTCTCTTCCAGCTGAACTCGCAGTCTCTCCTTCCATGTCGCTGGTAATCCGGATGAGCCAAAGTCGAAGTCCAGCTTCGCGCCGGGGCATTCACACCCGAGCAGCATTAACTTGCACTGCCTCATCACTGAGCTGATGGGATAAATTCTCCCTATTTTCTGTCCGCGTCAATGGCCATGGGAAGGAGACAGATTCTGGAACCATCACATAAATCCGGCGGGAATGTGGTCCGGCCAATCCCGGAATTCAGGTACAGCCGGTATCCTCGGCTGACGTTTCTTCTGGCGTGTTTTCTAAGGAAAGAGCTGCTCTGCGTCTTACTCGTTCAGCATAGCGCACCAGGCGGTCAACCTCTGTATCTCCCTAGCCACGTGTAGGGAGATATACCTTCTCTCACCCAGATCCCACCAGTGCGTATGTGTAGGGAGATATACCTTCTCTCACCCAGATCCCACCAGTGCGCATGTGTAGAGAAATATAGCTTCTCTCACCCAGATCCCACCAGTGCGCACGTGTAGGGAGATAGACCTTCTCTCAC
>WSYH01002021.1:53641-98859 GCA_036426205.1 Ascaphus truei
TTTGTAGGATGAGATGAGAGCATGTACGAGGATTGTAGAGAGATAACATTCTCTCATCCAGATCCCACCAGTGCGCATGTGTAGGGAGATATACCTTCTCTCATCCAGATCCCACCAGTGCCCAGTGTAGGGAGATAGACATTCTCTCACCCAGATCCCACCCAGTGCGCCAGTGTAGGGAGAGATAGACTCCTTCTCCACCCAGATCCCACCATGTGCGAAGTGTAGGGAGATATACCTCTCTCACCCAGATCCCCAGTGCGCACGTGTAGGGAGATATACCTTCTCTCACTCAGATCCCACCAGTGCGCACGGTGTAGGGAGATATACCTCTCTAACCCAGATCCACCAGGCGCACGTGTAGGGAGATAGATGTCCTATCACCCAGATCCACAAGTGCGCACGTGGAGGGAGATAGATGTCCTTCTCACCCAGATCCCACCAGTGCGATGTGTAGGGAGATAGATGTCCTCTCACTTTAGTCATTAGTCCACTTTACTGATTCACTTGAGTTCACAGTTGCCCCATCTATTATGATTTTCATGATTTCACATGTATTATGGATTCTAGTTGATCACTCCCTATCTCCAATCCTTTTTGTGACAGAAAGTTCTCTCATTTTAAATGTTGGGGTTCGTCATTAGATCTGAAGCACCCCTTAACCAGGAAGGTTTGCGGCACGGTGCCAAAAAAACACAGTATTGGATATATTCCATTAAAATATATGCGTTGTATAAATTCTCCTATTACCCCAAATAACCGCTCTCTATAACTCCTCTCATTACCCCAAATAACCGCTCTATAACTCCTCCTATTACCCATTATAACCGCTTCTTTAAGCCTACTATTCCCCCAGTATAACCACTCCCTATAACTCCTCTAATACCCCATATAAACCCGCTCCCCATAAACTCCTAGTACACCATTAACCTCTCCCTATAACTCCTCCTATTACCCCATATAACCATCCCTATAACTTCTCCTTTACTCCAATATACCACTCCCTAAACTCCTCCTATTTACGCCATATAACCCCTCCTATATCACCTCCGATATTACCCCATATAATCTCTCCCTATATCTACTCCTAATAACCCCATACTATATAACTGCTCCCTATATCTTCTATTACCCAAAATAAACGACTCCCTATAAACTCCTCCTATTACCCCATATAACTGCTCCCTATATCTTCTCCAATTACCCCATGTGTAACACTCTCTTATAACGTCCTCCTATTTATACACACTCGGAGTATCACTGCTTATATTACACACTCGGAGTATCACATGCTGTATTATTACACACTCGGAATTAATCACTGTTTTATCATTCACACTCGGAGTATCAATGCTTATTATCACACCGGAGTATCACTGCTTATTATTACACACTTCGAATATCACTGCTATATCATTACACACTCGGAGTTCACTGCCTTATTATTACACACTCGGAGTATCACTGCTTTTATTACACACTCGAGTATCGTGCTTATTATAACCCACTCGGAATACGCTGCTGATATCACACTGGAGTTCACGCTTATTATTACACACTAGGAGTATCACTGCTTATCATTACACACTCGGAGATATGTATACACTGACTATGATTACACACTCGGAGTATCACTGCTTATATTACACACTCGCGTATGCTTATAATGCTTATGCATTACCACACTCGGAGTAGCGCATGTGACTTATATTCACACTCGGATATCATGTTATCTTACACATCGGAGTTATCGCTGACTTCATTACACACTCGGAGTAATCACTGCTTATTATTACACACTGGAGTATCACGCTTATTATACACACTCGGTAGCATATTCCACACTGGAGTATCACTGTTTATTACACACTAGGAATCTGCTTATTATTCACACTCGGAGTATCACTGCTTATTATTACAACTCGGAGTATCACTGTTTATTACACACTCTAGTATCACTGACTATATTACACACCGGAGTATCACTGCTTTTATTACACACTCGGGATCACTGCTTATTATTAAACACTAGGAGTCTACTGCTTATTATTACACACTGGAGTCGTATCACTGCTTATTATTACACACTCGAGTATCACTGTTATATTACAACACTTGAGTATCACTGCTTATTATTACACAATCGGCGAGTATCACTGCTTATTATTACACACTCGGAGTATCACTGCTTATTATTACACACTCGGAGTATCACTGCTTATTATTACACACTCGGAGTATCACTGCTTATCATTACACACTCAGAGTATCACTGCTTATTATTACACACTCAGAGTATCGTTGCTTTATATTTACCGGTAGTACAGTTCCTTACACAAGAATATTGCGTGTATTAAATGATAAGATGCACAGCATCACTCCCTTTGGGGCCCATCAGACGCTCAGCCCCCGGGGTAGCGATAGGTTGGGGGTGTTAGTCCAGCTACAGATGGCTGCAGATCTGTTGCTGTTGTAAGGAAAACCACCTCCTATCTGGTTCCTTTGCATAATGTCTTTAATCCATGGACACAGTCTGCCAACAATGCGCACGTATCCTTATGAAAAGACGATATTATTACCCCCAATACTAATTGGATTAAGCAATTAATTGATTGGTGGAGTTAGTTTCATGCCTTATTATACCCAGGACTCACTGATATTGGACAGTTATTTTCATCCACAGCGGCTGCTCCCAATAGATACTTTATCTACTTACCCAGGAGACCTAATGACACCTATTGGTGTCCATACAGGTGTATAATGCAACAAAACCAGAGACGTCAACTAATATCATTCCAGCAGAAAAGAAAGAAGAATAAAAATAGCCACAATGAACCTGGGATTACAAGGGACGTGTTCTTGGCAGATATTGCAATACGCTGAAAAACTAGATACCTTTATTATTTTCAAAGTGCACGTCACCTGCCAGTATAACCGTATCATCGATAGGGGAAAAGGTCCTAGAAAAAGTGACGGTCAAATGACTTAGTTGAGTATAGAAAGATAAAGATGAAGGGGGCTATGCACTAAGCAGCGCGTTTTTGCGCCCGACTGGAAATTTTTGGCTCGGCCGATAGAAAGTGAAGCCAAACGCGGGATTCACTAACAAGTTCGAGGCATTTTGGTCCGGGCGAGCAAAAATCTGCCGGGTCTCACTGCTGGCAGCGCCGGAAGTAGGGTGGGTTAAGCTTCCATGCGCCGGCGTGAGAGGGAGGCCCGGCGCGCGCGGGAGCAGCATTGGGTGACAGGTGCAGCGGGGCCGGCGGCAACTGCTGTTACCAGCCGCCGGGCCCCTCGCAGCACTGCCACCGGGAGGCGTGTCCTGGGGGCGGGGACTCACTGCGAGACGTGAGTTAAGGGCGGCCCGCTAATGTGCATGCGCTGACTGGAGAGGGGGGCGTTTCCGCTCTTCGGTGCAGGACTGAGGTAGCGGCGCCTCGCGTGATGTCACGCGCATGCGCAGTGGAGGGGTTTGCCTCTTTTTTCAATTATTTACAATGCCCCAGACCCTATACTCCTTGATAAAGGGCCTAAGGGTCCGAAACGCGTAGGAGGTTTTTGTCCCCCTCCTGGGGTGATGTTTTTATTTGGTTTGTTCAGAATAAATAGGATTTTATATTTTCTCACCACCTGGCTCCCTGGCAGTGCGCTGTTTCTTCTGTTCTTTACTCGAGACGTTGGGACAGATTTAGGAAAGTTCTTAGTTTGAGCCTCCCAATTATTAGGGTTAATAGCAGCGATAATTTTCAGAGGTGACAAAATGGGTAATGGCTTGGGGTGATGGGAAGGTAGTGCTTCCACCTCTTCCAGATATTCTTTGGGTAGTTCTATGGTCATTCTCGTCGCGACATATTCCACCGGTTTCCTAGTATTGATCTCAGTAATGGCTGAATTAGAGACTCTTTGGAGGCTCTTCCACAAGTGAAGAGTCCATACGAGTAGTGGGATGAGGAGAGGTGGTAGGTTTAAGTGATAGTGGTCATCTTGACTCCATTCTCCGGCTTTTATACTGCCACTCATTCAGTCAGTGATCCAATTGAATGGTTAGGGCTGGGACCCGCTGCACCCGGTGGCGCGGGCGACCACACGAGCGTTCCCCACCAGCAGGGGAATCCTCCCGAGCCGGTCCCGGTCCCCCCTCAAGGCACAGCTCACTGCACGCTGTGACGCGTCAGTCGCCAGGGGATTCAAGAGAATTGTAATCCCAAGCGGCGACGCGTCACGTGGTGTGGCTGTGAGCCAATGAGGAGGGGAGGCTTCGGGGAGTGGGGAGGAGAGTGTGGGGGGAAAGCAGCGTGAGTGCCTGTCTGTGTGTGTGTATGTGTGTGCCTGAGTGCGTGAGTGCCTGTCTGTGTGTGTATGTGTGTGCCTGAGTGCCTGTCTGTGTGTGTGTATGTGTGTGCCTGAGTGCCTGTCTGTGTGTGTGCCTGTCTGTGTGTGTGCCTGAGTGCGTGTCTGTGTGTGAGGAGTTGAGGGGCTGAGGATTTGAGGGGCTGAGGATTTGAGGGGCTGAGGGGCTGAATGGCTGAGGAGTTGAGGGGCTGAGGGGCTGAATGGCTCACGTCATGGCCGCCCCCCCCCCCCCGTCGGCCCCGCCCCCCCCCCCCCCCCATTTTGGCCACGCCCCCCCTGCTCGCAAAAATGGTCCCTTTGGACCGGAAAAAGCCCCAAGTGCCTCTCCACGCGCCGCCTGTCTGTAGTGCGGGCGCGTGGTCTGAGGCAGCGGGGCCTTAGGTCGATAAGGTTGGCCAAAGTGTTAGGTACTTCTCCATTAGCCACTGGAAGGTGGCGGGGGCACCACATATACCTTGGGGCATGCGGGTGAATTGATAGAACCCCAGTGGACAAATGAACGCCGTTTTCTCTTGGTCTTCGGGGCTCATGGGTACCTGGTAGTAGCCAGACCGGAGGTCCAGTACACTGAACCATTTACTTCCATGGAGGGCGTTCAGGATTTCCTCTATGTGGGGAAGATTATACTGGTCCGGCACCGTCCGATTGTTCAGTGTCCGGTAATCTACACATAGCCTCACGGTCCCATTCTTCTTTCTCACCACTACTATGGGGGGAGCGTAAGGGCTCAGTGACTCTGTGACGATTCCGGCTTCCTCCATCTCTTGAAGGACGGTCCGCACATTATCTACGTCTCTAGGAGCGAGCCGGCGGGAACATTCCCTGAACGGTTTTGTACAGTATCACTCATCCGAATAGTGTGTTGGGCACTGCGGCTGCACCCCACATCCATCTCCCCGGTAGAGAATACTTCTCGTCTCTCTTCCAGCTGAACTCGCAGTCTCTCCTTCCATGTCGCTGGTAATCCGGATGAGCCAAAGTCGAAGTCCAGCTTCGCGCCGGGGCATTCAACTCGAGCAGCATTAACTTGCACTGCCTCATCTACTGAGCTGATGGGATAAATTCTCCCTATTTTCTGTCCCGCGTCAATGGCCATGGGGAAGGGAGACAGATTCTGGACCATCACATAAATCCGGCGGGGAATGGTGGCCGGCCAATCCCGGAATTCAGGTACCAGCCGGTATCCTCGGCTGACGTCTTCTTCTGGCGTGTTTTCTAAGGAAAAGAGCTGCTCTGCGTCTACTCGTTCAGCATAGGCGCACCAGGCGGGCATCCTCTGTATCTCCCCTGGTAGGAGTCTGGTCAGACCCGCTCGCCCGCAGAACAGCAGTGCATAGTCCTCCGAGGGTGTCGGAGGGGGTCCGGATTCGTCTGAACAAGCTGCAGTTGGAGACTGGACATGGGCAACTCATTGGTTTCTTGTAGATAGGCCCGGATGACGGCTTGTACAATGTCCGCATTAGTGGCCTAGGATGATCGGGTACTTAGGTGGGTCTTTGGGTTCCGGACACACCAGAGCGTCCACATTCATGGGGTGAGACTTTCCGGTATTGAGCTGCTGTATTTCCAGGGCCACAGTCACTATGCCGTCGATGGGGTAGTCTTCATTGCTTAGCCCTCTTACTTTGATATGTTCGGCCGACCTCAGTGGCCGCTTCTGGAGGTGTCGATCATAGAACCCTCGATATATGATGGTCACTTGAGATCCTGTGTCCAGTAGCGCGGAGGAATAGATACCATCTACTAGCACCCGTATGAGAGCTACTGGTCCCACGCGGTTATTCTCGTCCCCGGGCCCTTCGCCACTTTGGTTGGGGATGGGGTTTTCTCTGCTGGCCGCGTAAACACCGCACACCATGGTATTAGGCGTGAACTTCTTGGGTGAAGGGCTCCGATGGCGGAACTCCCCCACTCGGCAATCATAGGAGATATGCCCCTTCTTCCCGCCCTTGTAGCAGGACATATCCCTTGGTGGAGTGCGGCGATTATACGGAGGCGAGATTTGTCCAGCGTACTTCGGCCGCTCGGGGCTGGGTTTATCCGGGGGATCTTCCTTTTTCTCAGTACCCCCTTTGAGTTTGGAGCTGCTGGTGGCTTTAGCTTTCTGAGGGGAGTGAAGCATTAGGTGCGTTTCGTGCTCTTTGACTTGCTGTAATAGTTTGATAAATGAGGGGGGACCCTCGAGTGAGGTTATCACAGATCATTTTTGCGATAGGGTGGCTAGGACTGGATCCCCGTAGGTATTGTTTGCGGAGGTATTCATTCATCTGTGAGGCTGTTACGTACTTATGGTGTAGCAAGGGACCTAACGAGATTTGCACGCGGTGGATGTAGGCAGATAAGTCTTCTCCATCTTTTTGGTTGATGGCATAGTATTTGGCCCAAAAGGCCCCATCATCCTCGTTGGCGCTGTAAGCCTCGACTAGGAACTCGATCATCATCCGAGAGGTTAGATCAGGATACTGTTCTCGGTGAATACTGATTAGGGTGGACGCCGGGGGTCTCAAGCACTCCATGAGGCGTTGACGTTTCACGACGTCCTTCCAGGGGTCTATCCCATCTTCCCCCGTGGGTACAGGCAGAGTCCCAGAGAAGGCCTTCAGTTTCCGGTAATTCTGGGAATTCGTGGCCAGAGTGAGAGCTTCTACTAGCGGAGGTAGACTGGGTGGGGTGGTTAGCTGGCCTACTTTATCATTGAGTTTCTGCAGCATGTCACTATGCAAACCCGCTTCTTCTGACACGCTAGACCCTGGATAGCTAAATCCTGACTGACAGCTGCCCGCTTCACTAGCTGGGTAGGGAGCGGAGGTGAGGGTAGGGCAGTCGTCACCCAGTCCCTCCAAAGGAGGGTCTCGGAGTGGGTAGACAAAGGGGCTTCCGCCGGGCGGGGAGTTGGGAAGCTGCAGATACTGAGGGACGGCGGGTTCGAGGACTACTAGATCTCGCCGGCAATCTACCAGCAAGGTATTCCACTTAGCGTCTTGGTCTATGAGCACATCTACCAGGCGGGCTTTGGTAAAACCAGGTAGTTGTCATAGGGCTGTTTGCAATGTCTCTAATGGTAGGGCCATGGGTACTTGTGTCACAGCCACCACGTGGTGGGCGGGCGTTTGCATTTCCCGCGCCCATTCGCGCACTCTCTGATGCGAGGGAAGGGCCATGGCGGCTGGTGTTTAGTCGAGGGGCACTCCAGGTCTAAGATCTCAGCAGCGCCTCCAAATGTAGCCCTGTTTCCTAGTGAACACAGACTGCTACCATATGCTGTATGACCTGCAGGCTCACAGGGCTGAGCCTCCGCCACGGAGAGCCTGGGGCACGCAATATAATAGATAATACCTGATACTTGGTGCAGCGCCTCCACCTGCGACAGCTCCCGCCAGAGGGGGAGTGGTTCTTCGCAGGACACTTAAGGACATCAACACACACACAGCAGTATAACCAACCAAATAACTTTACTAGCATGAACGGGTTTGCGTGTCTCTCACGTATCAACAGGTGTCCCTCCCTAGAGGAAACACTATCTACGGCGTCTCGCAGGACGTTAACTTCCCTCCTTCACCGGGTGATCCCACCCTGTGTCCAATTCCCCCAGTCCAATATATCCCCTCACCCTCAAGTGAGATACTGAGCCTATATGTGTGACTGCGCAGCCACTGTGTCCTGAATAAGAGGTGATATAGTTGGTGCACTTGTGGTTTACCTGCCGGGCACTCCAGTACCCGGGCCTGCAAGGGTCTTCACAAAGGATCAGTGGGGCCGAGGTGACGTCGGCAGTAGGCGTCCGAGAGGATCCCACCCAGACGTGCGGCAGCACGGTAGCAGGGTCTGAGCCCAGACCGCCTGCTGAATAGGCAATGTCCCTGTTAACAATCACGTACACTCTAAGAGAACCGGAACCTGTCTAGGGCCAGTCCCTATCTCTGCTCCACACTACTGGGGCTCAGGGCCTAACTGGGCCTGGGGTATAAGGCCTAGGTAGATGCTGACATGCCTCCCTACACCGGAGCTCCATCCTCTTCCTCCTCCCGCTAGCTCTGACCAACGTGCGCGCCCTTCAACCCCTTTTTCCCCCTTCTTCACGCCTGATTGGTTCTCGCACGTCACGGGGTCCCGCGGGGTGTTGGGACTTGTAGTTCCCTGGGCTCCCTCCATATCAGAGCTCTCCTCCTTCGTGGGCTTTCGCAACTACGTCTGCGCATGCGCAACCTCCTGCTTCGCCGGTCCTGCGCCTGCGCCAACCTCCAACATGGCGGCGGCCTCTGCGCGGAACCTCCGATATATATCGGAGCGTTCCTTGCACTGCGACAATCTCCCACCCCACAACAACAATGGGGGCCGAGGGGAGCCCGGCTACACGTAGTTAAACTTATGTAGAATGCTTATATAAGAAAAGAGACAGCCAGTATAAAGTGTAACACAGCATGAGACACGCTTATTATTTATTTATTTATTTATAAAATATTTTACCAGGAAGTAATACATTGAGAGTTACCTCTCGTTTTCAAGTATGTCCTGGGCACAGAGTAAAACAAATAATACATGGTTACAAGTACAGTTACATAAATGAACAATGTATACATTATATACAAGACATTGCGTGCACAGTTAAAGAAAATATATATTATGAGCGTATGAAACAGTTACAGACCAAATTAAAATGTGAGACAGCCTTAGATTTGAAAGAACTTAAACTGGTGGTGGATGTGAGAGTCTCGGGTAGGTTGTTCCAGTTTTGGGGTGCACAGAAGGAGAAGGAGGAACGGCCGGATACTTTGTTGAGCCTTGGGACCATGAATAGTCTTTTGGAGTCTGATCTCAGATGATAGGTGCTGCATGTGGTAGGGGTGAGGAGTTTGTTCAGGTAGCTGGGTAGCTTGCCCAGAAAGTATTTGAGGGTGAGACAGGAAAGGTGAACTTTGCGCCTAGACTCTAGTGATGACCAATCTAGTTCTTTGAGCATTTCGCAGTGATGTGTGTTGTAGTTGCATTGGAGAACAAAACGACAAATTGAATTGTAGAGGATGTCAAGTTTGCTAAGGTGGGTTTGAGGAGCCGAGCCATATACTATGTCTCCATAGTCAATAATTGGCATTAGCATCTGCTGTGCAATACGCTTTCTGACCAGGAGACTTAGGGAGGATTTGTTCCTGTAAAGTACCCCTAGTTTGGCATAGGTCTTGGTTGTCAGGGTATCAATGTGCATTCCGAATGTTAAGTGGGAGTCAAACCATAAGCCCAGGTATTTAAAACTAGTGACAGGTGTTAGGGTGGTGTTAGCGTTGGTTCTAATCAGGAGCTCAGTCACTGGAAGCTTTACAAATTTAGTCTTGGTCCCAAATACCATTGTTACAGTCTTGTCAGTGTTTAAAAACAGTTTGTTTTGGGAAATCCAGTTTTCGAGTCTCAAAAAGTCAGACTGAAGTATGTGTTGAAGGTCAGAGAGGCTATGGCTGTGTGCATATAGGATTGTGTCATCTGCATACATGTGTATTGAGGCTTCCTTACAAGCTGTGGGAAGATCATTAATGAACACTGAGAAGAGTAGGGGCCCCAGAACAGAGCCTTGCGGGACACCACAGGTGATATCCAGGGGGTTGGGGTTGGAGTTAGAGCCTGAGATGGACACATGTTGGGATCTTCCTTAGGGCTTGATTGGGGCGGTTTAATTTTCCTTACATAGTACACTATTGCATGGTCACTGAAAATGTCAGGAAGGATGCCAGAGGATTGGATTCTGCTGGGGTTTGAGGAGAGAATCCAGTCTAGCAAGGAATGGTTATGCGATTTCAGGTTTATCCGTGTGGGTTGGGAAATGAGTTGTGATAGGTTAAGTGACTTGAGTTGTATCTGGATTTTGTGGTTTTTAGGGTCAAGCCAATTGAAGTTGAAATCCCCAAGATCTAGCAGCTCACTCTTCTCAATCAGAGAGGAAATGGAGCCAAGAAATTGGGTGATATCAGTCAGGGATAGGTTTGTCCGTGTGGGTTGGGAAATGAGTTGTGATAGGTTAAGTGACTTGAGTTGTATCTGGATTTTGTGGTTTTTAGGGTCAAGCCAATTGAAGTTGAAATCCCCAAGATCTAGCAGCTCACTCTTCTCAATCAGAGAGGAAATGGAGCCAAGAAATTGGGTGATATCAGTCAGGGATTGTAGAGGGGCTTTAGGGGGGCGGTAGATGCCAGCGAGCAAGATGGGCTTAGAAAAGGGGAGGCAGATTTTGCCAACTAGATTTTCAAAAGAGGGTGGGCTTGGGGGGCAATTTAACAGTGTAAATTGTAAGGTGTCTGCAATATAAAATAACACCCCTCCTCCTCTCTTTGACCTATCTCTCCTAAAAATGGAGTATCCCTGAATGGCGATATTTGCATCAGGGGTTTTATGGGTTAGCCATGTTTCTGTAAGAACGATGGCTTTGGGTTTATGCATAAGGCACCATGCCCTTAGTTCATCCAGTTTGGGCAGCAGGCTCCGGATGTTTATATGGGCAACAGATAGCCCTTTTTGGAATTTAAAGGTGGAATTCTCAGGGGCATGGGACAGAGCTGAAATGGGAGGACCTGGGTTAGGTTCAATATCACCTGCTAAAGAGAGTAATAGTATGAGTAGAAATTTGGGTAGTTGTTTGTGAGTTGTAAATTTGTGGTGTTTGCCATTAGAGTGAGCAGTGGTTGGTGTGCTGCTTTTTAGAGTTCTCCACCAACATTCAGTAGATAGTGCAAGGCTTTTGAGTAGTCCAGGGTGTATGGTGATGTTGGGTGTGGGCCAGGATGGAGGAGTTTGTAGTGGATAGAGGGAGTAACATCTCCATGAGGCCAGGAGAAAGAAAAAAGTTAAAATACATAGCAGGTTCATGATGCCAGAGGTAGGCAGTGCTGCAAGGAGCTGTTGTGAGCAGAGTGAGTGTGAGCAGACTAAACAGCAGGTGTGTGCCTGTTCCTTGTCAAAGGTTTAGCTGTATTGCAATGCTAGAGTCAGTTCAGGGTTTCAGTGTATTGTGCAGTCAGTTTTGGGAGAGACTGCAGTAAATAAGTTGTAAAGGGGTGGGGGGTTGAAATAGGCAGGTTAGCAAGCATGGGATCATAGTGTGATCTGAATAGATTACCGTTTGTTGTCTTGAGTAAAAGAGTGTGCAGTACATGCAGTCCCCAGTCACCTCTAGTCAAACTGTAGTCTAGCTGTATTTATCACTTAAAAACCTCACTTTAAATGCCTCACTTCCTAATGCAGTTCCTGCCCAATGCAGCAAAGGTGTTGGTATTATACAGATAAAAGCAGTCACATGACCCCCCCCTCCCCTCCCCAATCAGTCAGCTTGTTCCATTTCGTCAATTAACAGCACAGAGTTAAGAGGGGGGGGGGGGGGGGGGGGGAAAAACACTTTTTACATTCAAACATACTAACTTATATCAATTCTACAAGGCCACAGTCAGGCTTTTACACAGGATTTGCACAGCATCAGGAACATACTTATATCAATTCTACAAGGCCACAGTCAGGCTTTTACACAGGCTTATAACCTGCACAGGTAGAAATGTAAGGAGCTAAGTAACCAATGAGGTAATCTCTGTAGTGGTTAAACTCAGTAACACTGTGTCCTTTCGTGTCAGCCGAAAAAGCGTCAATGAAGTATATACAACTTGTCAGATGGTAAAATAGCAATGTACAAAAATAGTGACAGATGAAGATAGAAGAAGCTGATTAAAGATAGAAGAAAGAAGATTTGGGTACCTGAGCCGGATCTTCATGGTGGATGGCATCGGATGCTGTTTGAGGTCTTCGCGGTATGTGAGATTCCTGTTTCCCCGGGAGTCGGAGGGCCAGCGCTTCTAATGGCAAGTTAAATATTGCATGTTTGTAAATGTCCTTTTTTTTTTTTCAACTTTATGTTTTATTTAGTTTTCACACATACAGCAGTTATAAAACAGTGTATAACATGGGTCAACTTATTCGCTGTATGTACTGCCACTTCAATTCCCAACTAAACACACTATACAAAGACTCAGGGGGGGTGAGACACACTAGGGGAGAAAAGGGGGGGGAAGGGGGACGACCCCCTCTGCTACAGCTACTGGATCTGCCATGAGCCGCTGCTTTTCCAGACCTCTCCGACTCCTCGTGCGCCCTTGCTAACCACTTGATTCGGGGCCGCAGCCGTCCCTATCAGTCATGCCCGTCCCTGTGTTGCAAGCACTGCCATTCATCGAAGGAGAACTCACCTTTCACTATCACAGCCAAATGGTGGCATTGCTCACCCCCGTGATGTCTGTTTGTGCCAGCCACGGAAACCAGACTTTTTGAAAATTTGAGCCAGTGTCATTGACCAAACTCGTCAATTTCTCCATCTGGCAGACGAACCAAATTCTGTTCCGAATCTCATCTATCGATGGAGTCGTGTTTTGTTTCCACAATGCCGCTGTCTCACACCTCATTGCTGTCGCAAAATGGGCGACTAGTTTATTTCCTGCTCTCGACAGGCCCTCCAGTGGCTTATTTAATAGAAATAACCAGGGATCCAGAGGAATTTCGAGGCCCAAAATCCTCTTTAGCCAATCCTGTATTTGTTCCCAGATCGGGTGCAATCGAGGGCAAGACCACAGCATGTGCAACAAGTCCCCAGGCCCTCCACATTGTGTAGGGCACAAGGGGGAGTAACCTGGTACAAATTTAAACCGGGGTGAGGTACCACCTCATTAGAACTTTATATGAGTTATCCTTCAATGTCGTGCAGATCGAGGTTCTTGCTACCGCTTCCAAGATTTCTGACCAGTCCTCGTCCTCTAATGTTTCTCCCAGATCCCTCTCCCACTGTGTCATGTAGTCAAGTCTCTGTCTGCTGCCCTCTCCAGGATCGATCACTTCCTTATACAATCTAGAGATAAGTCCCCTTGGTGCATGCCCATGTGCACAGAGCGTTTCAAAATTCGTTACTTTAGGACGGTTCGTGTATTTGGTATAAAATGCCCGGATCTGGAGGTATCTAAACAATTCTGTGTTCGGAATGCCTTTATCTGACTGAATCTGTGTAAATGTCTTAATAGTGATTCTGCCCTCCAGATCCTTCAACCTCCCGTACCCACTCTGTTTCCAGAGTAGAAAGTGTCCCTCGTCCATCCCTGGAGCAAATTCAGGGTTTCCAAATAGTGGGGTCATCAGTGAGTTCCTTGTGGTCAAAGCGCATTTAAATTTGGTGGCTTCCCAGACTGCAAATGAGTTGATCATTGAGGACAGCGGTCTCGAGATCTGCTTTAATCTAAGTTTTGGGTACCAAATCAGATTCTGAATTTCTAGTGGGGCACAGATATTCCTCTCCAGCTCCACCCATCTACGTAGTTTCGGGTCTGTGTGCCAGTGAATAATTTGGGTCAATTGTGCCGCTCTATAATATGAGAACAAGCAAGGTACCACTAATCCGCCTGCGGTTTTGGGCCTCACTAATGTTTTTGCTGGTATCCTGGCTTTTTTGTTTTCCAAATAAACTTAAAGATCTGGGCCTGCATGTCTCTGAAGTCTGCCCTCTCTAAAGGTATGGGGAGTTGCTGAAAAAGATATAATAGTCTGGGGAGAAGGTTCATCTTTACGCTATAAATTCTTCCAATCCAGGCGATACCATACGTCGCCCACTCCTTCAGCTCCTTTCTCAGAGATTGCAAGAGTTTAGGGTAGTTTGCCTTATATAACAACTTAACCTCCTTTGTGAGATTAACTCCTAGGTATTTAATCGTTTTGGGTTGCCAATTCAAATTGAAGTTAATCGCTATTAGTTATTCTGTGTCTTTTGGGAGATTTAGGTTTTTTGCTTCCGATTTTGCTTGGTTTATTTTAAACCCTGAGATTGTATTAAACTTTTCCAGGAGGTCAAAGAGGTTGGGTAGAGAGACCAGAGGCTTAGACAGTGTCAGTATAGCATCATCCGCATATAATGCGGTCTTGTACTCTTGAGAGCGAATTTGAATTCATGTGATATCTTTATTTCTCCGGATGTGAGCTGCAAGTGCTTCCATGCATAGGGTGAACAACAAGGGCGAGAGTGGGCAGCCCTGTCTTGTACCACTTTTAATTTTCAGTGCGCCTGACGGGAACCCCTGGTGGATTACCCGCGCTGTCGGGTTCGTGTATAGCGCTTTGATTGCCCATGATACCGTGTCCCCCATTCCAAACGCTACAAGCGAGGCATCCAGGTAGGGCCAGTCAATTCTATCAAAGGCTTTTTCAGCATCGAGGCTTAATATGATGCCCGGGATCTTATTGGCATTAATATAGTCAATGGTATCCACTATTCTTCTGGTGTTATCGGCCGCTTGCCTCCCTGTGATAAAACCAACTTGATCCGGGTGGATCAGCCTAGGAAGAATTGAACTCAATCTATTGGCCATTAATTTGGAATAAATTTTGATATCTGAGTTAATTAATGAGATCGGCCTGTAGCTTTGACAATTGGTGGGATCTTTGTCCTGTTTATGAATCACCGAGATGGACGCCTGCAGCATCATGTCTGAAAAGGACCCCCCTGCTAGGATATGGTTAAACATCCGTAATAAATGCGGGGACAGAATCCCTATACATTTTTTATAATATAGATTCGAAAAAACGTCTGGGCCCGGAGCTTTTGCAGGTTTAAGATTTGTTACTACATCCAGCAGTTCCTCCGCTGTGAACTCCTTTCCTAGAAACTCTCGCTCCAACCTTGTTATCTTCGGCAAACCCGAGTCCGTTAAGAATTTTCCTAAAGCTTTACTCGTTTTATCGTTACGCCTCACCTTCTGCGCGTCGTATAATCTTTCATAATATGCTCTAAACTCCTCAACTATGTGTTTGGGATTCGCAGTCAAGTCTCCCGTTCTAGTTTTAATCGAGTGGATTGTGTAGTTTTGCTGTTTATTGCGAATTTTCCTAGCTAGCATGGTATCTGGCTTGTTCGATTTTTCAAAAAATTTCCTCTTTGTCCAACTCAGTGTCTTTTCAGCCTGGGAAGTGAGGAGTAAGTTAAGTGCTATCCTTACATCCTTCAATTTCTTTAATGTCTCCTCTCTACCGGTTCGGGTATGCAGTATAGCGAGTTCGTGGAGCTTCTCTCGCAACTGATTGGTTTTAGCGTCCCTTGCTTTCTTCCTGCCGGCTGCTATGTTAATCAGAGCCCCCCGCATTGTGGCCTTGTGAGCCTCCCATAGAGTAACATGGGACTCCACACTGCCTGTGTTTGCCTTGAAAAATTGTGCAATCTCCTCCTTAATTTTTTGTGCTACCTCTGGGGTCTTAAGTAAGGATTCATTGAGTTTCCACTTTGCTCCCGGGCTGGCCAGCTTAATTTGAGAGCACCTCAGCTCAATTGGTGCATGATCTGACCATGAAATATCATGGATTCCTGTGTAGGAGATCTGAGGGACCAGTCTATTGGATACAAAAAAGTAATCGATCCTACTGTAGCTGTCGTGTGGGTGTGAGTAGAATGTGTAACCTCGTTCTCCAGGGTGTAGTTCCCTCCATATATCCACCAATAAATTTTCTCTAAGTCCCTGGCGAAGTGCTGTCACCCCTGAAGACCTGTTTCTATGTCCCTGTAGTGTTCTATCCAGGTTCAGGTCCAACCTTTTATTGAAGTCCCCCGCCAGCACTATGTTTCCGTCCGCCACCCTATTCAACAGTTCGAAAAATGAACGGAAGAATTGTGGATCATTCTCACAAGGGGCGTAGACTGATGCCAGGGTCAACTTGCTGCTATGGACCTGCCCTGTCAAGATGAGAAATCTTCCCTCCGTATCCCTTTTGATTTTATCTACTTGGAATGGGAAACTGTTGTGGAACATTATCGCCACCCCTTTTCTTTTTTCCTGCGCGGACGCTAGGTAGAACTGGCGGAAGTGGCTATCCATGAACCTAGGGTTGTTTCTGACGCTAAAATGAGTTTCCTGTAGAAACAACACATCTATTTTCTTTCTCTTATATTCTGCGAAGGCTATCCTCCTTTTCTGTGGACTATTGAAGCCCTTAACGTTCTGTGACACCCAATTTACTGCCATGGTATGGTGTGTGTATGTTCACTTACCATACGCTGTATCCACAAGGTCTGCAGCCGGCTCATCTTCACTCCGTCTTCCTCGAACCAATCCAGGGGGCGACATGTATGGGGGGTGGGGCAGAAGGGAAGGGAACACTCACAGAGACTGACTGGGGAGACATGACAACATAAAGCACAACCAATAATTCAAACCACAACTGTGTGGAGCTCTCTTCAATCCGTCCGGATCTGAGCTCCTGCGCCCGGGGACACCACGCTCTGTCTCGAGATCCTCTTTGCAAGGACCACAGGCAACGACTCCCCCGGAGTCCCACATTCCCCGGGACTTCCCCCATTGACCCCGATGATCTAGGTCCCATGGGGCCATGGCACATGCCTACTGCCAGGGTGACTGGGCTCCCACCCCCCTCCCCGCGCTCCCACCCATTATCTTATATAAAACTAAAATCACAATTTTTATCTATATAACAATGTAATAACACCCAACTATCCCACTTACCCCAACCGTGTATCAATGTATCGATGTAGCTTATCCTCCCCTAAATGTCTTTTTTTACAGGTTTTTACATTGGATGTGTTTTTTTTATTTTTTGGGGGGGCACATTGACTGATAATATATTAATCTGTACCACTTTAGGGTACAGATCAATACACCCTGGCGAGAAGGGTGTCAGTTTCCTGTTGGCTTGCGATTACCTCCATTTTAAACTCAGTAATAGCTTAAGAAAACTGCTCTACGGTGTTGGTCAAATCCATTAGCTCGGGAGTGTAAAGTGGCCTGTACAAACTGTAATAAATGGGCAGAGCTACACACGCAGGAGCCAAAGGAGATCACATGTGGCCAACACGAGGCAAAGTGCCACCCCCTCTGAGATATACACAAAGGGGTGGAGATCATCTCCCAGGGATTAGGAGCGATGTGAGAGGGACGGACTCTGGATGGATCTGAGGAACGGGATCTGGGGATAGGTACGGGAATGAAGGGAGTGTCCAGGAGCGAGAAAGGGTTACAGCAACGGGAAGGATCCAGGAAGAGTCGGGGTCCAGCAAAAGTAAGGAGCGAGTGTCCAGGTAAGGAAGGTATAAGGCAGAGCAAGACCCTCCAACAAGACAAGCAGGATAACCTAGTTGCACAGGC
Source organism: Ascaphus truei (assembly GCA_036426205.1). NCBI lineage: Eukaryota > Metazoa > Chordata > Amphibia > Anura > Ascaphidae > Ascaphus > Ascaphus truei. The sequence continues at coordinate 71,149 of WSYH01002021.1, forward strand.
AAGAAAGTAAGTACTCCCTTATATGGGGCACAACCTGGAAGTAACCCTGGGAAACAGAGAGGGACAACCAGGTCCTAAACCTGGAAGACATCAGCTGGAGTAACCAGGAGAGTTCTCCGCCGTGAGCGCAGTCGGGACATGACACCTACAGGACTACCTTAAAAGACTGTTCCTCTTCATTGCCCCCTCACTAACCGATTAAATGATGCATATTGATTGGGCTTACCGGTCCCTTTGGTTCTTGAGGCATCGATCCAAAACCGACGCAGGGAACGTTAGAGTGAAATTACACTATTTCACCACAAAATAAAAAATATTGCAAGGGTGCGGGTATAGGGGTGACATGGACTTCCAGAGCCCCTCTACCCAGATCCTTAATGATCTGGTGAGAATAACGAATGACTGGGAGGAAAAAAGAAGCGCAGACAGAAAGAGAAACAGAGGAGCCAAATGCACTTACAATGTTTAAACTTTAAAACCAGCTCATCCGTTTTAGTTCTGTAGCCCTCATGAGGTGTCTGCCAGAGTCTGAGTGGTGGCAAGTGTGAGTCTCCGTGGATGGTGTCTGGGACTGACGCTCCAGTCTGTACTGTAGGAGGTGGGGTTGAAACATTGTACTGTAAGTGCATTTGGTTTCTCTGTTTCATATACTTCAAAGACTATACTGCACTACGAGGCTCTTTTATGTCTGCTAGTGTGGGAAAAGCACTCATAGGAGCAGCACAGAAGGAACCCATCAGAAGAAATAAACTGATCAATTATTGAGAAAACAGATCAATTTTTACATTCGTAACGCTCCCTGTCCGGCTCTTGGGGAGTTGACATCAAATGTCTCTTAACTTGGCTTGCTCAGAGTTGGTTACCGTGTCAGGGTGCTGAATCCATGTGGGCCGGGGGTTGGTTACTGTGTCAGGGTGCTGGATCCCGGGCAGGCTGGGTGTTGGTTACTGTGTCAGGGTGCTGAATCCATGTGGGCCGGGCGTTGGTTACCGTGTCAGGTTGCTGGATCCATGTGGGCCGGGCGTTGGTTACCGTGTCAGGTTGCTGGATCCATGCGGGCCGGGCGTTGGTTACCGTGTCAGGGTGTTGGATCCATGTGGGCCGGGCGTTGGTTACCGTGTCAGGGTGCTGGATCCAAGTGGGCTGGGTGTTGGTTATTGTGTCAGGGCGCTGGATCCCGGGCAGGCTGGGTGTTGGTTACGGTGTCAGGGTGCTGGATCTGTGCGGGCCGAGTATTGGTTACCGTGTCGGGGGGCTGAATCCATGTAGGCTGGGTGTTGGTTACCATGTCAGGGTGCTGGATCCATGTGGGTCGGGCGTTGGTTACCGTGTCAGAATGCTGGATCCATGTGGGCCGGGCGTTGGTGTCATGGGAGAGGGGGTTTGGCCCGGTATTAAAGGGGTTACACCCCATTTGGCCACCCCCTGCTCTCACTTGGGAAGCAAGGGGTTAACTGGACTGCGGTCCAGTAATGTGTTTTTACCCTGCTTCAGAATCCAAACGTATATGTCCCTGTAAATGTGTATTGTTCTCATCCCAGTGTTTGCACCAACGCATACACTGGGGTTGATGCGGGGGGGGGGGGGAAAGGGGTTAATGTTAATTCAGTGGTTATAGCCCTTTGTTCCCCTTTTCCGCCTTTTCAGGCTCCATTTTGCAGCCTCCCATGAGTCGCCATTGCAGCTCCATGCATTCTAATGGCGGATCTGGCGGTTTTGGGCCTGTTTCCAGTGAAGACCAGCAGGTGGCGTCCGAGAGGAGGAGCGGCGGTTTCCCATTGTAAGTCAATGGGGCCATTGACTTCAATGGGGATTCCTCGACGCCGACCTCCAGGAACGGGTTGGCAGCCATCCAAACCCCAGACCGCAAGAGCGGATACAATGTCTTTGAAAATAGCTTTTATCACTGAGGTCAAGTTCACCTACATTTGGCGTGCGAACCTTAGGTTCTAGGGCACCCAGAAATAAAATTCTTGTTGCCCCTAACCCCTAGGAACCTCCACACACGACCACCACCGGGTCTGAGAATGAAGGACCCCGTAAAGGGTCGAGCTCAGCAAGAGGGTCGCGCCATTGACTCTAATGGCAGCGCGGAGGTCCCATTGAATCCAAAGCCGGTGCTCGCCCATGTATTTCCTATGGCGGTGCCGGCCATTGATTCCAATGGGGGAAAAGCCGCGTGGCGTTAAAACGGCTAAGTCCAAAACGGTAAAATGTGTAAGTCCATATCTCCGGTTCTGTGAGGACCAGAGGGCTTGGATTTGGGTCGCATGTAGTCACTGCTCCGGCATGACTGCATGGCCATTTCCAGCCCTCTCTGAACAACCAGACGGAGTATGGGCAAATGTAAAGGTTGGTGATTTTCCCCATAGACTTCAATGGCGGCGTTACTCCATTGAAGGGCTATGGCGGAGGAGCCCTATAGACTTCAATGGCGGAGTTTCCCCATTGAAAGACTATAGCGGCGGAACCCATTGACTTCAACGGCGGAGTTGCTCCATTGGAAGCCTATGGCGGCGGAGCCCATTGATTTCAATGGGAAAAGAGTGAAAAGCAGAGATTCATTTTTGAGCGGAGAATCCTGTATTAAAGTAATAAGAGTTTAAAATGTTTTTGTGTATCTCCGGTTCTGGGGGTCGCAGAGAGCTGAAACTTGGCCACCATGGAGAGTCATCTCCGGCATGAGGGACTGACAAGTGTCAGCCCACTGGGCCCAGCAGAACGGATTATTTTAATATGTGAAGGTATTGAAGTATGAATTGTATTTTGGGTCTGGTATAAAAACTCAGAGCCCATATGTTATGTTAATGCTCAGGATGGGAGACAAATGGTCGATCATAAACTCCTGATCAAAGACTCCCCCACCCTGCTTGTGTATGCGAACACAAAGGAATGCAGGACATGGGTACTTGATATTAAGTGTTGTACTTCACACCTTGGACAAAGGGTATCCTGGCAAAGCCAGACTTGAAGACACCAGTCTTGTGGGAGGGGGGCTGAGGAACTAAGCCGCCTGTTTAGAATATTACCCACCCAGTGGGCAGGTATTACGGTGCCCCTCAGGTGAGGTGGCAAGGAGAGATTGGGTGCAGGTAATTGTTCTCCAATGGCCTGCACTCAATAATAAAGTATAGTATTGGAATTACATATAAACCTGTGTCCCTCCTATACTCAGTTGTCTTCGTGTCTTTTCGTGATGTCTACATCTGAACCTGTATTGTGGAAGAAATTGCCAATCCTGTATCTTGATTGCTTTCTTGTCCAACCCCTTAAGTAAGTGTCTATATTTTGCCTGTTATTTGTACATCTTGTGTGTTCACTTTCTTTAAGGAATAAACTGTATTTATTATATCTAAGCCGTGTTCAGTTCAACCCAGTTATTTTGGTGTATATTACAGCCTCTCACAAGTTCCCGTGACAGTTGGTTACCGTGTCAGGGTGCTGGATCACGGGCAGGCTGGGTGTTTGTTACTGTGTCAGGGTGCTGGATCCAAGTGGGCCAGGTGTTGGTTACCGTGTCAGGGTGCTGGATCCCGGGCAGGCTGGGTGTTGGTTACTGTGTCAGGGTGCTGGATCTGTGTGGGCTGGGTGTTGGTTACTGTGTCAGGGTGCTGGATCTGTGTGGGCCGGGTGTTGGTTACTGTGTCAGGGTGCTGGATCTGTGCGGGCAGGGCATTGGTAATGCAATGATGGGCGCCAGGAACTTTATTCATACAAACATGATCTTTATTAATCACCATTGATACCGTGACTTCATGTATTGTTTCACAGCTGTTCTCTGCATGTGCTGTCTGTAACTTCTTCCCTAGCTGCCCCCATCTCGGCCTGCTAGGAAGGTGCGAAGGTGTGACTAACTTCTGCTACTTAAGGATACCTCTGCAGTGGTGCTCCATACCCTTAGGGCCCCTGACGGACTTTGTGCTACTCTTTCTCTGTCTGTGATCAGCATCCCCGTCTCAAGTACTGAATGCCATCACGTGGCCTTCTGTGTAAGAGTCAGCTATGGACTGCCTGTTGAGGCTGGTCCAACTATGCCTGTGGGCTGCGGCCCCCTCTGGGCATAAGCGACCTCTCTGTGAACCTTTTGAGTAGTGTGGAGCCATTCCTGGGAACGCTATCTAAACAGAGTACTGTCCTTAACTAGAAACCAATAAAGGGAATCCTTACCCTAACCATAAACCTATATACACTATACACAGTGAGATCCCTCCTCTTCAACTCCTCCTGGGACCTGACCTTCTAGAACCCTATCCCCTCTATATCCTGCCATGATGTCACTATCACTGGGCAGAAGAGGGGGGGCTATGATTCTGCCTAGTCACCCAGCACCATGTGATGTAGAAGGGTTATTATTCTGTGTGGGCTCACACAGTTAACCCCTAAAGGCCATAGTAATTCCAAAAGGGGGTTTACACATTGTTTTATTATTTTATTGTATAATATTTTTTGTGATTGAACATATATCAGCGTACAGTAAAATTGGGTTATCATACCTAAAAAGTATATATTGCTAAGTTGTGGACCATCTAATCTTCTTATTAATTTTAGCTACAGTACAGTGCGTCAAAAAACATACCTTTTTATTTTTTCATGAGAACAATTGCCAGATACAATGTACTCTATCTCATAACCTCACGTCTGAGAGAAAAGGGACTATGCTATACGTAGGTGGGGATTCCCTTTCAGATCGCTGGTCTTTAAGGAAGGAAAGCCATATACCCTGAGAGATCCAGAGGAGGCCGAATGCTGTCTTCCCAATTTGGGCCTAGGCCCGAAGAAAGGAAACAAAGAAACGCCCCACCCGAGAGGATACCCGGGAGATGAAGCGAGGCTGGAGAGTCTGAGACTTCGAGATTTACCATCACACAACATCTCTCAGACATGAAAATATCGCTGGAGCCTGACCTGACTGGCTATTTTACCATCCCCACAGGATGCGTCCAGGTAAGGAGCAAGTGTCCAGGTAAGGAGTGATTGTCCAGGTCACGAGTGATTGTCCAGGTAAGGAGCGAGTGTCCAGGCCAGGAGTGAGCATCCAGGCCAGGAGCGAGTGTCCAGGTAAAGAGCGAGCATCCAGCCCAGGAGCGAGTGTCCAGGCCATGAGTGATTGTCCAGGTAAGGAGCGAGTGTCCAGGTAAGGAGCGAGTGTCAAGGCCAGGAGCGAGCATCCAGGCCATGAGTGAGCGTCCAGGCCAGGAGCGAGTGTCCAGGTAAGGTGCGAGTGTCCAGGCCAGGAGCGAGCGTCCAGGCCAGGAGCGAGTGTCCAGGTAAGGAGCGAGTGTGCAGGCCAGGAGTGAGCATCCAGGCCAGAAGCGAGTGTCCAGGTAAGGAGTGATTGTCCAGGCCAGGAGCGAGTGTCCAGGTAAGGAGCGAGTGTCCAGGTAAGGAGCAAGTGTCCAGGTAAGGAGTGATTGTCCAGGTCACGAGTGATTGTCCAGGTAAGGAGCGAGTGTCCATGCCAGGAGTGAGCATCCAGGCCAGGAGCGAGTGTCCAGGTAAGGAGTGATTGTCCAGGTAAGGAGTGATTGTCCAGGTAAGGAGCGATAGTCCAGGCCAGGAGCGAGTGTCCAGGTAAGGAGCGAGTGTGCAGGCCAGGAGTGAGCATCCAGGCCAGGAGCGAGTGTCCAGGTAAGGAGTGATTGTCCAGGCCAGGAGCGAGTGTCCAGGTAAGGAGCAAGTGTCCAGGTAAGGAGCAAGTGTCCAGGTAAGGAGCGAGTGTCCAGGCCAGGAGCGAGTGTCCAGGCCAGGAGCGAGCATCCAGGCCATGAGCGAGTGTCCAGGTAAGGATCGAGTGTCCAGGTAAGGAGCGAGTGTCCAGGTAAGGAGCGAGTGTCCAGGTAAGGAGCGAGTGTCCAGGTAAGGAGCGAGTGTCCAGGCCAGGAGCGAGCATCCAGGCCAGGAGCGAGTGTCCAGGTAAGGAACGAGTGTTCAAGCCAACAGAGGTGAGACTTTCTATTTAAATTTGTTGAGCAAGAACAATGCAAGGTGCTCGAGGGTCCGCGATCAAGGTCACAGAGGGGGGTGATCTCAACTGTAAAGCTGACCCCCTGGTTCTAGGGATAGCTATGGGGATCTACATTTACCGACTGTCAAGGGCAATGATGCACAATCATCTCTACTAACCAGCCGAATCCATTAAAAGAACGGCATTTATTGGAATTAGGGGACCAAGAACCGCGCTCATTATAAAAGAGTTGCAGTCAGCCTAAAACCTAATTGTCTGGTTCTAGGGGGTGAGATTTGGATATGAAGAACACGGCTATTGTTCTGGTTATTTGATCGCTGTTATTTCATGTATAACTATGTTGTATGTTTACGGTTGTTCTTCCTAAGAGTTCTTTCATGTGGTTAGAACGATTCGGGCCGCTTTGGATGCCGGGGAGCTGTGGGGGGCAGTAAGGGGGGGAAGGGCCAGCCCGTCTCTCCTATCGTCATCCTTCTGGGTCCATTGGGTATTCTTTATGTGAGGTTACATTTTGATAATTGCTCTGACACCACGGATGTCCGGTGTTGGTATGTCCCCTCTTGGACCAATCCTGGCATAGATCATTATGTTTTACATCCTCAGCTACCAGATGCACCTATTCCCCATTTCCCCCCTTCCTCCCCCTTTCTTTTGGTCAACCTAACCCAATGCCCCTCCCACGGATACATTAGCAGTTGTTTCTGCTCACCCCCCATCCCCCAACCCCACCCTCCCCCCACCACCATGCTCACCTGGTCGCCTAACATCGGGTTGGGGAATTGGCACCGCTTTGGTGATCTCGTTCTTGGTACCTGGAATGAATATATATGAAGCTAATCTGGGTTATTACATTTAAATACTTATGTGATAGAAAAAGGAACGCAAGCGCTACCACCCGTGAGCGCTGTGATAAATATCAAATTATTTAGAATAATAATGTGCATTAAAGATAAAATAGATACAACATTGCTGTTCAAACCTTCACTGTGTGCTTAGTCTATAACAAAACAATTCTCTGGATATATGGAGCGCCAAAGTGTATAACACAACTTATACTGTGAAACACAGCTAGAATTCGTGTATCAATATTAAATCCAATCAAATTACACACATGAAATGAGAAATAAAGTGACTTTTGTGAATCCTTTTGTAGTTATTTCCTGTTCTTTCTCGCCCATGATCTTCATGTATAGTGTAATAAAGTTTATATGATGTATTCAACTTTTATTAAAAGGCCATCTCACTCACAGTTCGCTAGTAAAAATCCAGCATGTCCATGTAATACTTACTGTAGGCTGCAACAGTATCCAGAGGACACCGCTCCAACCTTGATTACCGCGATCATCTCTGACTGGCGTCCCACGTCTCTTCCCGGATATCCGGTCGGCACGTCTCACTCTGTTTCAGTCTCGACTCCACGGTGCAGCAAACTCAGAACTCGTAACACAAATCTAACCACAACGCGTTTCGCCTAGAAGGCTTCCTCAGGAGTCAATGGTCATGTCCCTATGTCTAGTAATACTTGTCTCACACTTATCTCAATAAATGTTACAGGCCTCTCAATTCTGATTATAAACAAAGACTTTCTTGGACTTATCTTCCATCAGGAGACCTATTTCAATAAACAAGACCCCCCCCCAAATACACACACACACACACATATATATATATATATATATATATATCTCCTATGGCATTTTTCTAATCCTTTAATATCAAGAGCCGTGGAGTTGCCATCTTAATTAAACATGACGTCCCATTTCAGCTAATAGAGGTTGGAAAAGATTCATTGAGTAGATGTTTAATTCTCTAGGGCTCTCTGTATGAAGTAGAAATTACATTTGATAACGTATATGCTCTAAATGAGCTACAGCCAGAGTTCTTGAGAACGACTTTAGAATCCCTTCATGGACTCTCTCTCTGTATTCTCTGATGGTTGGTGGGGGTTTTAATATGGTTCCAATGCCAGATATTGATAAATCTAACCCTATGAGGTCGTGCTCACCCTCCACAATAAAGCAGCCAAACAGTTCATGTCATGTCCTGACTGTGCTTCCGTCCTGGTGCTCGCCGGGTTTCTCCAGCTGCCCATATTGCTCTGGAGTAATTCCTTTGACCGCTCTGGCTTCCTGGTTTTGCATCTGTTGCTCTGCTGAGCACTTCCTGGTTTGGCACTAGGAAGTCCTATCCTACTTTGCTGCTGCAACAGGTTAATTTCCCATTGGTTCTTGCTGCCTCCCTAGCTCTCATGCTCCTTCATGGAACTGTTCCCCTGGTAACTGGAACCTTCTCTATCTTTTGGATTTCCTGTCAATGACTCGTGTCCATCTGACCTCCCACCTGCCTGGAACTGTGCCTGCCTCTCCAGCCTGGAGAGCTCTTTCACTTCGACACCCCTCCTTTCCATTGGACCCCTGATTTCTACTGGACCCCCGTTTCCCTGGCACAGTTATCTCTGCAAGATCCATTGCGGCCCCTGGCTGTGGCTCGCTACTCCCTCATGTATTATCGGAGGGTGTAGAGGTTTGCTATGCTCTGTGGTTAGCTGCAGTGGCTATCCGTTTGCTCCTGAGGGCCTTTCTGTCCGTGTTGTCAGAGTTTAAAGATTTATTGAAAGAGTTTGCTTTAATAGGCACCTGGGGATCCAGAAGGCTGAGCCAAACACCCCACATGTTTAACTCCCTTCCACATGAATCCTATTGTAAGATTGACCATCTCCTCAGGCATCCATTGGCCCAATTACATGGTTAGATCATGGAAGAAATAAGTCTGGCGGTGCAACTGCTCCTGAGAAGAAAAAACTGCAGACCGGGGCTTCTCACTGGACAAAAAGGTTTTATTGGCACATAGCAGCCGAAGAACAACTCTTACGCGTTTCGCGCGTCACTCCTCGCTTTATCAAAGAGACTCTATCACTGTATTATAGCCATTTTATTTTATAATTATATATTAGAATTATGTATCACTGTATTATAAATGTGTGACAAGGGGTTAAATTCCACATATGGGACAGTCCCTGAGAAGTCAGAACAAGCTGATACTATTTACACTCATGTGTTTGCTGGACTTTTCTGAAGTGGCGCCGCGAGGGAGCGTGGGACTCCCATTTCTCTCTAATTGTCTGGTTACATGGTTAGATCATGCACCAATAGATATGGTATGTAGGGTCCCCTTCGCCTGCCAGAGACCCCCACAATGGAGACCGAATGAGACATTGTTAAACTTTCCTGAAATTGACAAGAAAATAAAAGGTCTGTCTAGAGCAGTGATTTTAAACCGGGGTTCCGTGGCCAACAGGGGGGGGAGCTCGGACAACTCTCCCAGCTGTCCCAGGCCCGTCTGCGTGGTGGCACACCCCGTAGCGGTGACCTGGCGGCTCCCAAGCTCAGCAGCAGCAGCCGCCCGGTCACTGTGATTCTTCCTCTCCTTCATCCTGCCGGCGCCGGAAGTTGCATTCAATTTCCGTCCGACAGGAGGGAGAGGAAGAATCAGGCAAGAACACGCTGTCAGGGATTTTTGCGGTGCACCGGCTGCTCCCTTAAAGTGTGTGTGTCTGTAAGAGAGAAGGGGAGTGTGTATGTGTGTGTGTGTGTAAGAGAGAAGGGGAGTGTGTGTGTGTGTGTGTGTGTGTGTGTGTGTGTGTGTGTGTGTGTGTGTGTGTGTGTGTGTGTGTGAGAGAGAGGGGGAGAGTGTGTGTGATTAGACGAGAGAGGGGGAGAGTGTGTGTGTGTGTGTCTGTGTCACGGAGTGCTCACCACAAGCAAGGCGGGACCGCGGGGCCCGAAGTGGGGATTAGATAAACACCAACCCACATCCGCATGGGCATGTCTGGAGTGTAGATTGGTTGAGGTGGTCGGGTTAGAGAGGAATGGATAGTCAAGATACTTGCCGGGGTCTGGATTGAGAGCTACGGACCGTTACAGGTACTATTAGCCGAGGTCAGGGTGAGATGAGAATAGTCGTGGTATATATGCTGAGGTCAGAGTTAGAGAGATGTGGATTGTCCATAGTAGCCGGGGTCAGAGTAGAGAAGAGCCGAGTCCAAGGGATAGTCGGGTCAGGAACAGAGATCAAGGAACAGGAGCGCAAGGCAGCAGGAACAAGGAGAGTGGTGAACACTTTGAAATGACAAAGGGTTATGCTCAGCCGATTTGCTAGTGGGCCGGCTGAGCATTATACAGGGAGGAGAGCCAATGAGTGAGGAGCAGAACGAAGGCGCTCCATCAGTGTGGGCTGTGATTGGTTGCAATAACGCAGGAGACAGGTGAGTGCCGGATAGCAGCTGCGGGTTGATGACGTGGAGCAGGCACTGGTTGAGCACGCGTTACGTGCGTGGTGCGCTGACGACACCCCCGTGTGGGCACAACCTAGAGGCGGAACCAGGAGGCTCTGTATTTATGTCTGCACGTGACGTGCGTGTGCCCGTAGTCCGGCGGCTGGAGGAGGATGGATCCGGTAGTGCACTGCAGGGAGAGGGAGCAGCGGAGCATCCGATTGTAGAGTGAAGCAGGCAGGAGGCGCGCCGAGGGTGGCGAGTCTAATGGATCCTCACTGTACCCCCCCTTCAGGAGCGACCTCCGGGTGACTCCAGGAAGGCTTGTGAGGAATCCAAGACCGTTCCTAAGGTCCAAAACCCTTCCAGTGCACCAGATATTGGACTGATCCTCTGGAGAACCTGGAGTCCACAATGGACCGAACCTCGTACTCCTGTTGCCCCTGCACAAGGAGAGGAACTGGAGGCAAGGAAGAGTCGAAGAAGCGAGCGCTCTGAATAGCCAGTTTTAGCAGGGACACATGGAACACAGAGGATGAATCCTCATAGATGGAGGAAGGCATAGACAATATGCACTGGATTGATCCTCTCCACCACAGAATAAGGTCCAAGAAACCCAGGTGCCAGTTTAAGCGTGGGCACCTTGAGGCGTATGTTCTTAGATGATAACCTTGCCTCCTGGACTGAATTCCTGGATCTTGCGTCGGTGATGGTCCTGTCACGGATGCTCACTATAACCTGGACTGGACCACGGGGCTGAGGTGGGGAAGATATCACACCACTGCCCTAAGCAACGGGGGTGGGTCCGGATTGCAGGGTCATGAATGTGTAGCCGGGTCAGGGTAGGTGAGTGGAGAGGGTAGCGGGTACTTGCCTATGGTCCGGGGTTGAAGAGTGTAGAATGGTCGAGGTCCGTAAGCCATGGTCGTGGAGAAGAGAGCGTAGAATGGACGAGGTCTGTAAGCCGAGGTCGTGGAGTAGAGAGCGTAGAAGTCTGTTAAACAAGCCGTGGTCCAGGGGAACAAGAAGAGACAGGTCAGGCACAAGCAGGGTCAGAACAAGGGTACGGAAACCAACAGGAACAGGTACTCAGGCTGCAAACGAGCACTGTGCATAGAAAGGTCTATGCTCAGCAACAACCAGAGGGCAGAGTGAACCTAAATACCGGAGAGGGCCAATGAGAGGGAATAGAGGAGGAGTGGTCAGATATACGTGGAACGGTGATAGGCCGAGGTTGGATGTGGCTCAGGTGTAGCCCACCTGATATTAGTGCAGGCATTAGTGCAGGCATTGGTCCCTTTAAATTGTGCACGTGCGTGCCGCACCAGAGGTTGGAGCATGACTCGCAGATGTGCGCGCGCAGATGGGACCCGTTGCACGCTCCCGTAAGGTGGGGGTGGTGTGCCAATGCCTAACCGTTATGCTGGAGACCCCCACGGGTGTAGAGGCTTCCTAAATTAGTGTTTTATACAGTTTGAAATCACGCCTTCTCGTTTTGTTTCCCCAAGATCCAAGGTCACCTACATTATCTCTCTCCTTACGGACGACGCCCTGGCTTGGGCCTCCCCCATCTGGGAGAAGAGACCGGACCTTACACAGGACATCGGACTCTTCACCAGAGAGTTCCGCAGGGTCTTCGATACTCCGGGACGTAAGTTGACCGCAGCTTCCTCCCTTTTTCATATTTCCCAGGGGAACCGACCAGTTGCCAGGTACGCTCTGGAGTTCTGGACCATTGCCTTGGAGACAGGCTGGAACAATGAGGCGTTGTCTTCCGCCTTCTGGCAGGGCCTCGCAGAACCATTAATATTCTGAAGCCAGGGTCACGTTTGATGTGTGAATTGCCCCAGATAGCTTAACTCAGTCCCCTTTCCAAATCACACCAAGTCCTATAATATTTCCTTCACTTTATTGGAAAAGCAGCAGTAAATACAGGCTCTTGTGGATGGTGTGTAGTAGTGAGTTTGTAGTTAAGGGTAGGTAGAAAGAGATGGCCTTGCCATGGAAGTGTGACAGTAAGGTACTCATTCAGCCAAGTCTGGAATCAAAAGGAAGTGTAGGGGAATCTGGGTAAAAGGAATAGTCTTGGGACAGACTGTCAGCAAAACAGGGGGAAGGGCAGAATAGCCCATTCTAGGAGAGATCTCAGAGGCTGCTGTAGCAACTCACTGATTACATGCCCAAAGGCAGGAAATGCAACATTGTAACATATCACACAGGCACAGTGTGTGTGTAGAGCAAATACATGCAGCAAAAATGGGCTTACTTGTTCCATGACAATTAAAGGACGAACTCGCAGCACAGGAACGTTCCACAGATCTGGAGGAACTGATCACCGTATGCATTCGGGTAGATCAACGCCTGCAAGAGGGGAGGGCCGAGCGATCTCGGCATCGCCAATTGTCTCCTAGATCACCTTCCCTTCACTTCGCCTTACCGGAACTTCCCCATTCCGACTCTCCGGAACCCATGCAATTTGGTGGCAACAAGCTCTCCCCATCTGAGAAGTAACGTTGACGCAGCGCCGGCCTCTGCCTATACTGCGGCAACTCTGGTCATCAAGTACTCCAGTGCCCTCACAAACCGGGAAATGCCAACTCCCAATGAGATCCAGGGGAGTCTCATTGGGAACACTTTCCATCTCCCCTATCACCAAACAGTCCCTACCAACCAGGATTTTGATTCCCGTTTTGCTTACAGGGGAGAGTTTCCGAGTCACTGCACTGGCATTCGTGGATTCCGGATCGGGGGGCAATTTTATCGACCAGTCCTTCGCTGAAAGGAGCCACATCCCGCTTGTCTGCAAGAAAGTACCAGTAGGCCTGGAGGCCATCGACGGACGGCCACTTCAGCCAGCCTTCATCTCCCTGCAGACTACCCCCTTCCATCTACAGGCGGAGGGGAACCACAAGGAGGAGATTCATCTGGATGTGATCCATACTCCCTAAGTTGAAGTGATACTGGGCCTCCCGTGGCTCCAATGCCACAATACTCGCATCGATTGGACCAAAAAAGAACTAATCCAGTGGAGTACTCATTGTGCGGGGAGCTGTGTGGTGCCGGTGGATAAGGTCGGTGGGTTACTCACATTGGAGAAAGACGCTAATTCACTACCAGAGGTATACGAAAAATTTTGTGACGTCTTCGACAAGACTCAGTCCGAATTTCTTCCCCCGCACCGTCCTTTCGACTGTCCTATTGACCTCCTGCCCGGTTCAGTACTTCCCAGGGGACGAAACTATCCACTCTCACTCCCGGAGACCAAGGCAATGAATGATTATATCCGAGAGAACCTACAGAAGGGGTTCCTTCGGAAATCCTCTTCTCCGGCCGGAGCCGGATTCTTCTTTGTCAAGAAGAAGGACGGATCTCTTCGCCCGTCTATTGACTACAGGGGTCTCAATAAAATTACGCTCAAGAACCGTTACCCTCTACCCTTGATCTCGGAACTCTTTGATCGCCTACAGGGGTCAACTATCTTCTCCAAGTTGGACTTGCGCGGTGCCTACAATCTGGTGAGAATTCGCCAGGGCGATGAATAGAAGACGGCATTCAATACCCACGATGGCCATTACGAGTATCTTGTCATGCCCTTCGGCCTTTGTAATGCCCCCGCTGTCTTTCAAGACTTTGTTAATTAGATATTCCGGGACCTTCTCAACAAATTCCTCATTGTCTAACTGGATGACATTTTGATTTTTTCCAAGTCCCCCAAAGAACACGTTACTCACGTCAAACAGGTCCTATTACGCCTTTGCGAGAACCATCATTTTGCCAAGTTGGAAAAGTGCCAATTCCATCGTACCTCCACGGCATTCCTCGGATACATCATCTCCGATTCCGGCTTCTCCATGGACACAGCCAAACTTAAGGCAGTCCTAGACTGGCCCAGCCCTACAACCTTTAAAGCCATTAACACTTTTTGGGCTTTCCGAACTATTACCGTAGGTTCATCCGAAACTTTTCTTCCACGGTAGCACCCATCATAGCCTTGACCAAGAAAGGGGCAGATCCTTCGTCTCTGCCCCAATCTTGATACACTCTGACCCCAAACGACCTTTTACCCTGGAGGTGGATGCCTCTGACATAGGGGCCGGTGCCATCCTTTCTCAAAGAAAATCACCCATGGCAAGACTACATCCCTGCGCAGTTTTTTCTAAAAAAAATTCTGCAGCCGAGCAGAACTACGACATAGGGAACAGGGAACTTGGCAATCAAACTGGCTCTGGAGGAATGGAGACATCTCTTGGAGGGTACGGAGAATCCTATCACCATCCTAACCGACCATAAAAACATACTCTACATAGAGGGCGCTCGTCGCTCTTTTTCTCCCGTTTTAATTACATCATCTCCTTTGTACCCGGCTCCAAAAACATGAAGGCCGATGCCCTTTCTCATCAGTTTCTTCCTGAGGACAAGTCCTAGGATCATCAGGAGACGGTACTTCCTTCCAAATTTATAATCTCCGACAATTCCTTTGACGTCATAGACGACATCTGTCGGGACTAATCTCAGGTCCCTGAAGGGCTCAAAGTCCCAGAGGGCCGCCTCTTCACTGCACACTATACCAAAGGAGGGTCCTCGAGTGGTGTCACTTCTCTAAGTCTTCTGGGCACCCAGGAACTCGTAGAACCATTGACCTTGTGGAACGAACCTTTTGGTGGCCAGGTATGCAAGGGGACATAAAGGAATTTGTCAAGGCATGTGCTACTTGTGCCTGTAACGAAACCCCCCGCAGCAGACCACTGGAACTCCTACACTCGCTTCCAATCCCGGACCGCCCTTGGAACCATTTGTCTATGGATTTCATAGTAGACCTACCTTCTTCTAAAGGGATGAACACGATTCTCGTCTTCGTCGATCGTTTCTCGAAACAGTCACACTTTATTTCTTTGAAAGGACTTCCTAGCTCTCCCAAACTCACAGATATATTTGTTCAGGAAATCTTCCGTCTCCATGGGGTTCCTCAGACCATAGTCTCCGACCTGGGGGTCACAATTTATCTCCAGGTTATGGCGTGCTTTCTCTCAAAGGCTGGGCATTTCGTTATACTTTTCGTCTGGATATCATCCACAAACTAACGGTCAGACGGAGAGAACTAACCAAACGCTGGAGCAGTATCTGCGTTGTTTTATTTCTGACTCACAGGACAACTGGGCGGACCTTCTGCCATGGGCCGAATTTGCTCACAATTCTCTACACAATGAGTCCACCCAAGAGTCACCATTCTTTATTAATTATGGTTCCACCCTTCCCGTCTGCCAATGGCCTCTTCTTCCTCCGAGGTACCAGCCGTGGATAATCGTATTCATCTTCTTCAGGACTTATGGAAAAAGATCCAGGAGAACCTGAGAGTCGCAACTAACAGACAATAGGTACAAGCAGACCGCCACAGCCGCAAGATCCAGGAATTCAGCCCAGGAGACAGGGTATGGCTATCCTCTAAAAACATAGGCCTCAAAGTGGCCACACCCAAGCTGGCACCCAGATTCCTCGGTCCGTATTCTGTGGTACGAAAGATCTACCCGGTGGCCTACTGACTGCGTCTTCCGCCCTCAATGAAGATCCCCTCAGTCTTCCATATCTCTCTGCTCAAACCTGCGTTCCTGAGCCCTCGCTTCCCTGACACAACCGCACCACCTCCTCCCATACTCGTACAAGGGCAACAGGAGTACAAGGTCCAGGCTATTGTGGATTCCAGGATCTCCAGAGGGGCGGTACAGTACTTGGTCCACTGGAGGGGCTTTGGCCCAGAAGAAAAGTCTTGGGTTCACCATCGGCATCTCCACGCTCCCAGACTCGTATGGGCTTTCCATCTGAAGCATCCTTCCAAACCAGCTTGGAATCGCCCGGAGGTCGTTTCTGAAGGGGGGGTACTGTGAGGCTCAGGGAGCAATGCCACTGTTGGCACGCTCCCCACTCACCCTCACTGCCGCTGGCTCCTCCACTTGCTCCCGTCTCCCCCCACGCCGCCCGACCACCGCCGCATGCCAGCGCCACCTAAGTTGTGCCGTCCTTGGCGCGCATGCGGTCATGCGCACGGAGGTGCAGTCTCGCGCACGGAGGCGTGGTCACGTGCACGGAGACGCACTCCAGCACCTAAGCCCTGCCTTTCTACTCTCTAGGTACTCCCTGCACCTGCTCTTTGACCTATGGCAGTCCTCGCTGGACTCAGACCCCACGCTGCTGCTTTGCCATTGGACTTCCTTTTCCTACATATGCTCAGCTTTGCCACTTACTCTTTGGCTGAGCATATTACCAGTTGCGTTGTGTTTACCTATCCTTGCCTCACAGTCTTGCCTTGCCGATCCTTTCTGTGTACCGACACGGCTTTTCTCGACCATCCGCTATTCTCCTGCCCTGACCTTGGCACCCGGACTACGACTATGCTACCTTCTCCAACCCCAACCTCGGTACCCGGACCTCGACGACTCTCCTCTCTCCAAAGCCGACCTCGGCTAAGTACCAGCAACGATCCATACCTCTCCTGCACCGACCTCTGGCAAGTATACCGACTCTCTGTACCTCTCCACTCCTGACCTGGCTACCTTGACGAACCCTACAATCCTGATGCGCCCTCGTGGCTGTGGGTGGCGTTTTATCCAAATCCCATCTCAGCACCGCGGGTCCGCCTTGTTTGTGGTGAGCACACCGTGACATCTACCACATCAAGACGTGAAACTTCTTCAGATAAACTTTAGTTAAAAATGGAAGAAGACACTTAAAATAGGGTTAAAGGGTCAGTCCCACATAGTGGCAAAGTGACCTAATGACAGTGATGTGTTTAATGGGTTAAAGGATCAGTCCCACGTAGGAGCAAAGTGACCTAATGACAGTGACGTGTTTAATGGGTTAAATGGTCAGTCCCACGTAGGGCCAAAGTGACCTAATTAAAGGGACATGTTTAATGGGTTAAAGGGTCAGTCCCAATAATTGCAAAGTAACCTAATGACAGGGACGTGTTATATTGTATTGCAGTTTTATTTGTAACATAGGAGGGAAAGGGGTACAAACAGATAAAAGGTAAGTGACGGGAAAGAGTAAAAAATATTGCTTTGTTACATCATCACATAGACAGAGATTCTTGGTTCCATTTGCACAGGTAATAAACAAATGATTACGTAGAGGTTGAACTCTATAAGGTAAATAGACGGCACCTATTTGAAACCGCTCTATCCGGGACCCCAGCTCTTAGCGCCCGAACGTATCGTTTATGGAAAAAAGGTAAAATCACACCCGTAATATCCCCCTTGTGAAATTATTGTTGCCTAAGGCGGCATCCATGCTGCTGCGAAGGCGTACGTGAGCGGCGCGATCACATTGCCTTAAGGCATTGATCACGCCCATAGACCGCGCTGGTCACGTCAGCGGTTGTAATGGAGTGTTCACCCCAAACAAGGTGTGACCGCAAGGCCGAGGTGGGGATTTATATATAACACCAACCCACAGCCGCGTGGGCACGTCTGGAGTGTAGATAACTCGAGGTAGCTGGGTCGGGGTTGGAGAGGTATGGATGGTCAGAGATACTTGCCGATGTCGGGGTTGGAGAGGTTGAAGAGGAGCGGATCGTTGAAGGTACTAGCCGTGGTCAGGATTGGAGAGGTGCGGATCGTGGTGGTACTTTGCTGAGGTCGGGGTTGGAGAGGTGTGGATCGTCGTGGTACTTTGCCGAGGTTGGGGTTGGAGAGGTGTGGATAGTCGTTGGTAGCCGGGGTCAGGAGTTTAGAAGAGCGGAGTCCAGACGAATAGCTGAGGTCAGAAACAGAGGAACCGGAGTACAAGACAAGACTGTGGAGGCAAGGGTAGCAGTGAACACTTTGCACATGGGAAGGTTTATGCTCAGCCGATTTGCCAGTTGGCTGGCTGAGCATAAATAGGACACAGGGACCAATGAGGTAACAGGCTGGAGGAGGCGCGTCAGAGAGAGTGAGTGTGATAGGAGGATACGGTGCAGGAGACAGATGTGGGGAGGATCCCAGAGGCGGAGAGATGACGTGGCTCATGCGTGTGCTGACTGCGCGCCCCGTGTGCACACTGCGCACTGATGATGTTGCTGCATGGGCAGAGTCTGGAGGTGGGACCAGAGACCATAGTACTAACCTCCGCACGGGAGCGGATCACGGATCACGACAGTACCCCCCCACCCCCACTCTGGAGCGACCTCCGGGCGTCTCAGGGAAGGCTTGTGCGGATATTTGGCGTGGAAGAGCCGGACAAGCCTGGGGGCATGAAGACGGTGGCGAGGAACCCACGATCATTCCTCGGGTCCAACGCCCCTCCAGGGTACGAAATACTATATCGGCACCCGGAAATCCTGGAGTCCAAGATGGACTGGACCTTGTACTCCTGTTGGCCCTGTACAAGGAGTGGAGATGGAGACGAGGATTAAATCGGGGATGCGAAGATCCCGGATGGCCGGCTTCAGCAGGGAAACATGAAACACTGACGGAATCCTCATTGAAGGAGGAAGGCGCAGACGGTATGCCACCGGGTTGATCTTCTCCACAACGGAATAGGGTCCGATGAACCTTGGTGCTAATTTTAGCGTGGGAACCTTGAGGTGGATATTCTTTTAAGACAACCACACCGTCTCCCGGGTTGAATTCTTGAATGCTCCTACGGTGACGGTCCGACTGTGTCTTCTGTCTAGAATTTGCCCTGGTAAGATTCTGCTGGATTCTTTTCCATGAATTCTGTAGCCAAAGAATTCTGTTGTGTGCTGCCGGTACACCAGAACTGGGTGTGGCGATGGGCCGGAGAGACGGGTGAAACCCATAATGAAGAAGGATTCATTGTGCAGATTGTTGTGCACGAACTCGGCCCAAGGAAGGTCATCCAGTTATCCTAAGTGTCTGAGACGAAACAGTGAATATATTGCTCCAGTGACCCGTTGGTTCGCTCTGTCTGACCGTTGGTTTGGGGATGATAAGACGAAGAAAAATGTAGAGATATACCTAATTGCTTTGAGAAGGAGTGCCAGAACTTCGAAATAAACTGTGACCCACGGTCAGAGACGATGACAGGCGGCACACCATGGAGGCGGAAAATTTCTTTGACAAAGATGCCTGCCAGTTTGGGAGAGTTGGGAAGACCTTTCAATGGGATAAAGTGGGACTGCTTAGAAAAGTGGTCTACCACTACGAAGATGGTGTTCATCCCTTTAGACACAGGCAGTTCTACTATGAAGTCCATGGATAGATGTGTCCATGGACAATCCGGGTGTAAGGAATCGGGGAACACGTCCTTTGCGACGTGTTACCTCCTTACCTAGTGCTGCTGCTACCGCTGCTTCACTCTCCGCTCATGCGCGCAACCCCGCTCTGATTACAGAGCATGCGCACACCCGCAGCTCTTCAGCCCCTGCCACGGAGTTTGGCTCCATCCCCCGGACGCGCTGTGGTGCTCTCGCGCGACACGTGACGACGTGCAACGATCCCCAGCTGCGTGTCAAGCATCATTTGTGCCTCTTGTCTCCTGCAGCCTATCCCAGCTTCCGCTGGGGCTACGCCCCCGCTCCATCCCGTCTGTCTGCCTAGATATACCCTGTTTCTGCTCTCAGTCAGTGCTCAGCATAATTCGGTGTAGTCTCACTGCTTCCTACAGTTGTGCCTTGCCTTGTTCCAGTCTTGTCTTTCAGATTAACCTCTTGTGTACCGACCCAGCTTGTAAGTGAACCTCTCTGGATATTGACCTTGGCTTACCCTCGACTACGGCGACTTCTCCAATCCCTGATCACGACTAAAGGACCTGGACTATTCTACCATCTATAATCCCAGACCATGGCTAACGGACTTCTACGATTCTATTCTCTCCAATCCCAGGACCTGCAAGTATACCGATTAACCCTCTCTCTCCAACCCAGACCCGGCAACGCTAGACAATCCGCCTTCCAGGTGCACTTCCGCTGCTGTGGGTGCGTGGCTTTGTAACTTCCCACCTCAGTACCGGGGTCTTGCCTTGTTTGTGGGTAGCGTGAGCGTTACACCGGGATGGGAAGAAGTCGAAGGAGTCCTGGTGGTTTGTTCAGAGGAGTCTTATTCCGAGCACATGTCGAGCACGCACCAACAAAGTCCTTAATGTCCTTCTGCATGCCGGGCCACCAAAAGGTCCGCTCCACAAGATCGGTGGTTCTTCTAGTACCAGGATGTCCAGATGACTTGAAAGAATAACCCCATTGAAGAACCTTCCTCTGATGGAGGTGGTGAGGTAAAGAATCGCCCTTCAGGAACTTCGAGACATTCTGGGATGTGGGACTGATCTTGTACAATCTCTCAAGGCATCGAAGTTGTTAGCGGAAAGTATGTATTTAGAGGGAAGTTTGGTTTCCTGACAATCCTCGGTTTTGTCGTCCACCAAAAACTGATGGGAGAGGGCATCGGCATTGACATTTTTTGAACCCGGGAGGAAAGAAATAATATAATTGAAATGGGAAAAGAAAAGCGACCACCGGGTTTGTCGAGCCCCTAGGCGACGAGCGCCCTCGATGTAGAGTAAGTGCTTGTGGTCGTTCAAAATGGTGATAGGATTCTCCATGCCTTCTAAAAGATGTCTCCATTCTTCTATAGCAAACTTGATATCTAGAAGTTCCCGGTTACCTACGTCATAATTTTGTTCGGCTGGAGAACATTTTCTCAAGAAAAAGGCACACGGAAGAAGTCTGGCTTGAGGAGTCCTTCTCCGAGACAGAATAGCTCCGGCCCCGATGTCTGATGCATCTACTTCCAAGGTGAATGGTAGTTTGTGATCCGGATGTATGAGAATGGGTACCGAAACGAAGGCGGTTTTCAGATGATCGAAGGCTTGGCTAGCCGCTGGCTATCATGAAGTAGGATCCGCACTTTTCTTCGTTAAGGCTGTAATGGGAGCTACTGCAGAAGAGAAATTTTGAATGAGCCTGCGGTAGTAATTTGCAAAGCCCAGAAAGCGCTGTACAGCCTTGAGAGTAGTGGGACGCGGCCAATCCAGGACCGCTTTCACCTTAGCTGGATCCATGATGAGAACAGTGTCAGAAATTATGTATCGGAGAAATATCGTGGAGGTTTGGTGGAACTAACACTTTTCCAGCTTGGCGAACAAATGGTTTTCACGAAGGCGTAACAGTACCTGTTTGACATGACCGACATGTTCCTGTGAAGACTTAGAAAAATCATTATGTCATCCAAATAGACGATAACAAACTGATTGAGCAGGTCCCTGAAGATTTAATTAACGAAGTCTTGGAAGATGGCAGGAGCATTACAGAGACCGAAGGGCATGACAAGGTATTCATAATGGCCATCTCGAGTATTGAAAGCCGTTTTCCATTTGTCACCCTGGCGAATTCTTACCAAATTGTAGGCCCCACGCAGGTCCAGTTTGGTGAAGATTTTGAACGCCTCCAAGGGGCCACAGAGTTACGAAATCAATGGCAAGGGATAACGTTTTTTGATGGTGATCTTGTTAAGAGCTCTATAATCGATCCAGGGTCGTAGGGATCCATCCTTCTCCTTCACGAAGAAGAAGCCTGCTCCGGCTGGGAAGATTTCTGAATAAACCCCTTTAGTAATTTTTTTTGAATGTACTCCTTCATGGCTTTAGTCTCTGGAAGGGAAAGTGAACATGAGCTTCCCCTAGGAGGTACTGAACTGGACAGCAGGTCAATAGATAATCGAAGGCGCGATGAGGTGGCAGAAGCTCCGATCTTGCTTTATCAAAAACATCACGAAAATCGGTGTAAACCTCGGGCAAAGTTACCTTCTCTTCTTTAGGAGCAGCAATCCCGCACATACTCTTGACGGGCACTGCACAATTCTTAGAACATGAAGCGCTCCACAGGACAGGTTCCTTGTCAGTCCAATCAATAGATGGGTTGCGAAGTTGGAGCCACGAGAGGCCAAGAATCACTTCGACCGATGGAGTATGGATGGCATCCAGCTGGATCTCTTCCGTATGGTCCTCACCTGTACGTAAACGAAAGAGAGTGGTCTGTGTAGAGATAAATGCTGGTTGCAGTGGTTGACCATCAATTGCTTCCAACCCTGTAGGGCATTTCTTGCAGACGAGGGGGATGTTATTCCTCTCAGCGAAGCCCTGGTCAATGAAATTGCCTCCTGAACCGGAATCCACAAAGGCTAAAGCGGTGGTGTGGGAGTTCTCGCCGGTCAGCGTAACAGGTACAAGGATCCTGGTTGGCAATGGTTTCTCTTTGGTAGGGGAGGTAGAAAGTGTTCCCAATGTGATTCCCTTGGACCTCATTGGGAGTTGGCGTTTACCAACTTGAGGGTGCAATAGAGTACCTGATGTCCGGGATTGCCACAGTACAGGCAGAGACCAGCATTGCATCTGCGCTGTTTCTCACTGGACGTCAACTTGTTGCCCCGAAGTTGCATGGGCTGAGGAATATCTGGCGGAAGAGAATCAGCTGTACCAGCATGGAGAAAAGGGAATCTCGGAGTGAGCTGCCGTGACAGGTTCTTTCGGACCTCCTCTCCTGCAGCGGGTTGAGGGGGAGGGGTACAATCCAAACGAATCAGAACATGATGTATTATTTTGACAGCATATACAGATGCTAAAGTTGACATCACTTTTTGTAATTAGCCCCTGTAGGATAAGAGCGTTAATTTAATGGTTGGTTGGCACTAGGGACTGTTCGCTGCCCATTCCTGGATCGGTAGGTCCGGCTCCTCTCCTTGTCACCCAACACCATTCTCTTTTATTGTGACACTAATATATCTTCCCAATCTTCTACATCTCGTATCTTGCCCAAATAATTTTCCCATTGGGCCATAAATCTTGCTTTAGAAGGGAGTCACAGACTGAAATCTTACCGTACAATGAAGAAATTAACCCTGTGTGTCCGCTTCTGCTAAGGAACATAGTTTTAAAGGGGGTGGGTCCAAAAAATGGAGCCTTTGAATTCCCAAATCACCTAATCTGATAAAATATAAAAAGGTAAGTATTTTGTAACCTCAAGTCTCTAGTGAATGAATCAAATGCTTTAACCGTCATGTCTTCCCAGATATGAACCACCCTGGAAATCCCCACGACATCCATGTCCGGCCGTCCTGCACAGACAGGCCTGGAGAAAAGTCCTGAATACCAGGACAGTGACGTGTTTAATGGGCTGAAGGGTCAGTCCTTAGTAGGACCAAAGTGACCATATGGCAGTGTCTTGTTTAATGGATTAAATCGTCAGTAAGGCACCTATCAACCCAATATAATATAATATAAATGACTGGGTTGGGTGGCTTTCCTCCACCTGGATTATTATAAAATGGAGACAAGATTTGTGCTGATCTCAGAGACAGGAGATTCCAATGACAAATTAATCGGCTAAAAGTAATTACATTAATTGCAATTAGTAGCCAAGGGATAATCTTCAACGGTCTTGATCTCCTGATAATGTTGACGCTTTCTCTCGACCGTTGGAGTTTGCCTTGACCTCCGGCCATTTTTTGCACAGGGCACACGTATTTGTATTACATTCTAGGTATATATTATATATATATTATATATATATATATATATATATATATTATATAATATATATTATATATGAGATATGAAAGCAATATTTAAGCGTGTACAACAAACACACACACACCACACACACACACACACACACACAACACACACACACACACACACACACACACACACACACACACACAAACACACACACACACACACACACACACACACACCACACACACGTCATTCCCCCCGCGCAGCTCCCGTGTTGGAGCGGCGCGCGTTGGTGACGTCACACTCTCCGGTCACCTTCCTGTGTCACTGTGTTTCTGTCTCCGGGATGTTCCGCGCGCTCAGCACCGGGAGGAGGCGGGGGGTGAGACCCGTGTACCGGTTATATATACACACACCGGGAGGAGGCGTGAGACCTGTATTATATATATATATACACACAGCAGGGGGAGGTGGGGGGATAAATATGAGTGCTGTATATTATATATACACTTTGACTGGGTTGGGGGAGTTAGTACAGTGTGTATATATATCTATCGATTATATATATCTATTGATATATATATCTATCATTATTATATATATTAGTAATATATATATATATATATATATATATATATCTACACACACCTATAGATATACACTACACACAATATACACACATACATACCACACAATTTTATATTTATTATAATATATATATATCCACACACACACATACTACACACACTAATTTTATATATATATATATATATATATATATATATATATAATATATATATATATACATCATACACACACACACACACACACACCCACACACACCCTGTGGATGATGGGGCTATCATAACAAGTGTGTATTTCATTTATATGTAATTACACCCACACACCGATGTGGAGATCTGGGGGGGGAGGGGGAGGAGAGGAGTGTGCCCTTATTACACTACACTCATGGTACATGTGTACTTAACCCCTTTGCTGCCAGGAGGGACAGCAATTCATTGCAGAGCCCTGGCCACGTGTGTTTTGGGGGTGCACACTCAGCACTGATGTGTATCCTGCTGTCTCCCAGGCCGCACTGCAGAGGCTACACAGCACGCTGGTGATAGCGGAGCACGATAATCAGAAGCTGACACCCATCACGCTCAACGCAATCGCCGCTGCTGGGCGCCTCGGGGGGGATGTGTCCTGCTTGGTGGCCGGGACTAACTGTACTCAGGTGGGTTTGGTGACCTGCGGCCCCCAAAGGTCTCAGCAAAGGTAGTCGGTGTGAGTCCCGTGGGAAGCAGCTGTGACGTTCACGTGATCCTGGCAGTCCTATAAGCTAACGTTGCCCAGACAGCATCAGTTAACAATTAACCACGTCCCTGTCATTAGGCCACTTTGTTCCTACGTGGGACTGACCCTTTAACCCATTAGGCTGTGTCCCCGCTGGTGCTGAGCGGGCGGCGCTTGGCGCAGTTACTTTCATATATATATATATATATATATATATATATATATAGTTCCGGCTCACGTGATGCATGCGTGGGCACACACGCTCGACTCTTTGGTAAATACATTTTTTATACTTTCCCGCTTGCTGAAATAGCCTGCAATTGCACCCCCTCCTCCCCCCGCACGCGCGTTCGCAAGTTGCAGGACACCCGGCGCTCATGCTCTAAGCATGAGCACGCTCAGCGCCAGCGGGGACTCAGCCTTAAACTGGACACTCATTAGGTCACTTTGCTCCTACGTGGGACTGACCCTTTAACCCATTAAACACGTCGCTGTCATTAAGTAACTTGTGTTTAATGGGTTAAAGTGTCAGTCCCACTGAGGATATCATGGTCATTAGATCCCCAGTGGGACCGACCACTAAAGAATTCTGTATGCCTGGCAACATTAGGGTTAAATTTTAAACCTTTAAAAATGGATAATAGCAAGTCCGAGCGTAATTTGCTTGTCATTCATATTTCAGCATGGAGGCAAGTGTATTTGTATGTGTAGAAAATCACAAACCAATCGATTAGTTTGAATGTGAGGCTGTTATCACTGCAGCAATATGTGTGTTTAAGCACCGGTGACTGGCCTTTTGAGTGGTTTATTGCTGCATTGGACAACAGTGTTGGAAATGTTGCATTTCCCATGTTCTGGTGACGTGTTTTGCAATGTATGTATGTTCCTTTGTATTATACATAGAATTGCACTCGTATACTGTTCTTTGCATACAGTGTGCACAGCGCTTGTACACAGCATTTTGCAGGCACACGTGACTGTTACCACAAACTCATTGCATCTGGTGTCCAAATTCTGCTGAATCTCCTATATATTTGGCAGAGTTGTGTGTCTGATCGCTCTGCGTTTGGACCTCTCAAGATACCGTAACAAAAATATCATGAAGGTTCCTGAGATCTAGGAGCGGGTTTGTGTCTGTTTGGAAATTGGATACATTCTGTTTTTAATTCTATGTTACAATTTTTCTGAAAAGGAAGTCAGCCGCTGGGTGTTGTACCTGGCAGGCTATGTAGCTGGTGACATAATGCACATAGCCTGGTGGCAGATATGTAGAGTCAGATAGCTGTGAAGTTTACACAGAGAGTGAGGAAGTCAGTTGGTGCGTGAGGAGAAAGTAAGAACGCTGGGGGAGGGGAGAGAGGCGGAAAGAATTGGGGACATCGTAAGGTATTAAAGGAAAGTGATGGGAGGGGGGAGATGAGATGGGGGAGGGATGGGGTGAGATGGGGGGAGGGATGGGGTGAGATGGGGGGAGGGAGGGGGTGAGATGGGGGGAGGGGGTGAGAGCATGAGGGGAGGAATGAGGTTGGTTTCTTCAAATTCCCAAGCACTGCTCAGTACTTTCAGCTAGTCACGTTGGAAAATAAAAAGTTGCCGTATTGATATTGTACTATTAGAATATACTCCTCAGCGATGTACCATGGACCTGAGATAAATATACAGGCAGCATTGTGATGTTAAAGGCGGGATATTGACCACGTAGATTGTAAGCTCTTCTGGGCAGGGACGCCTTTTCCTAAATGTCTACGTTTATGTCTCAAGCGCTTATTCTCACGATGCTGTGTGTTACTGCTGTAACGCGCCATATAAATAAAGATATACGCACATATTCCAGCCGGAAAGTTCCGGGATCGGGGCGTGCGTTGCTGCCAGCGTAGGGTTAATGGTTCCTTCACGAGGTGGCTTTGTATGGTTGGGGCCCCTGTGCCAGATCATCGTGTTAACCCTTTGTATTGGCAGGTAGCAGAGGAGCTGGCGAAGGTGCAGGGGGTGTCCAAAGTGTTTGTGGCCCAACACGACGCATACAAAGGGTTCCTGCCAGGTGAGACGCGCAGGGATTTACCTGCTGCTGCTAAACTACCACCCCCTGACAAGGTACTGTTACTCTTAGGGACAGAGAGGCGTTCAGTGGGTTAAGTATTGGAGATTGTTTCTGGTGTGTATTTTTACACGTCCCTGTCACTTTGCTTCTATGTGGGACTGACCCTTTAACCCATTAGACACTTCACTTTTATTAGATCACGTTGCCCCTACGTGGCACTGACCCTATACTCCATTAAACAAGTCACTAGGTCACGTTGCCCCTACGTGGCACTGACCCATTAACTATGTCACTGTCAGGCCACTTTGCTCCTATGTGGGACTACCCCTTTAAGACATAAAATGCGCATTGAGTATGTAAAGTGCTGTTGTCTGCAGGCTGTACTATAGGGTAACAACCGTGTGTTCTCCCCAGAGGAGCTGACTCCATTGATTTTGCAAGCTCAGAAGCAGTTCGGTTTCACCCACATCTGTGCCGGAGCGTCTGCCTTTGGCAAGGTAAAGAGGACCTGTTACTGAGCTCGCTTAGCACAGCCGTGACGGGGTTAAGACTCCCTCCGCCATGTCACTGATGTGACCCCCTCGGCGCGATGCTGGTGCGAAGCGCTTCCTGGTCTTCCACGCATTACCTGATCCCATACACTTCACCGGGTGAGCCAGTTACCGGGGCCGGGTGAGCCAGTTACCGGGGCCG
>WSYH01000024.1:0-37565 GCA_036426205.1 Ascaphus truei
AGTGACACAATCCATAGTTTTATGTTATATATATATGTATAAACCACAAAATATATATATATAAAACATAAAACGATGGGGATTGTGTCACTAAGGATACTAAGGATTACTAGACTTTCTCAATGGAGAGCCAAAATATTCATATTGGCAATCAATTTTAAGCTTTCATTTAAAAAAAAACATTAACAATAATACTACATTAATAACCTCTCCTTCATTATCTTCGTAGCTAACCGCTTAGGTAATGAAGGTGTTAACCATCCCGCTACTGTACCTTCCGGGGTGTCTAACCACCATCTCAGGGGCAACAACACCCATCACCAACCACCTCTACCACCAACACACACAGTAATTGTCAATAGCCCTATTCACCACATCTGGCTAATAGGGCTTTTACTCATTTTTGAAGCATAAAAAAACATACAATTACAAAATACAATAAAATATACTGTATTATACATTACAATAAAATCAAACACTAGTGATCACATTCATTCATTGTGGCAACGGGCCACAGATATCCACATTGAAAATAAATGGGCACCCTACTACCCCCATCACCCATCCTCTCTGCCACCAACAACCCAATGTGGGTAGTACTAAAACGAGGTGGATTATAATGAGATATATCAAGTTGTGCTCTACTGGGAATAACTGTTTTTCCTTTCATTTAGATTGCAATATCGATCTAAGTTTAATTTGGTATAATATGGTTACATTTTCCTTCTAATAAACATAATTAGATGAAATAAGAAAATGTGGTGCAGATATGGAATAAGTAAATGTATTTTTATTACACATTGTGGTTTCTAGGTCATTTTCACTCAAAACTTATGGAAAATAAATGGTACAGTGCATCTGTTTCTCCCAGTGTTCCCCAAGGCAAATAAAGCAGCTGTGATGCCCTGATCAGTAGCACACTGTATTTTCTAAATGGCAATTTTTTTTGACCTTCTCGGTTGAATGCTGGAAAAGCTCTTTGTTGCTGTAGGTTATTTTCAATAAGTTTTCTTTGTTGAATATAAGCTTAAGTGGTACAGTATAAAAACTGTTATAGGACCATACCCCAGGGTTGTAGCTCAAAGGTATGTGTCATAGACACGTTCATTGCTTTATAAAAGCTAAATCAATACTGTTATATTTATGTAATCACTAGCATGCTAACATTTTAAATGCAATATATAATGCAATTTCAACAGTTTC
Source organism: Ascaphus truei (assembly GCA_036426205.1). Classification (NCBI taxonomy): domain Eukaryota; kingdom Metazoa; phylum Chordata; class Amphibia; order Anura; family Ascaphidae; genus Ascaphus; species Ascaphus truei. Next base: position 1,204 of record WSYH01000024.1, read on the forward strand.
CATGATATTCTTTAGTGTATTTAAATTTGATTATTCCTGTGTGACTTTAGATGTAGTTATGCTCAAACCAAGTATCAATAAAATTGTTAGCCACTGAAGCAATCATGAAGAAAAAATTAAGCAGAAACCGCATTCAACATTTCTTTCTACATCAGAGGACAAACAGCGGTTAACAGAATATAACTTAAGAGGTCATATTTAAAGAGTAAACTTTTATAGAAATTTTTTTTTGTTGCATGCCAGATAGGAACATTTTAATAAACAGAGCATTGTTCAGTACAGAACATATAGTTGAACTTGAGGTTTTACCATCTTTCATTATAAGGCTTTTAATTTTGCAAGAGATGGTGGCAACCTTAACATAAAAATACAAGCTGCTTTAAGCCTGGGACATAGTAGCTCAATTCGTGCTGCTGCTCGCTCCTGCTCGCTGCCGCTCGCTCAACCAGGAGCTTTTTGCTGGCTTGGCAGAAGAGACAGCAAGCGCGCTTGGGAGGCGGGTGGTGGGGGTATCGGCAGGCAGGGCTATTCTGGTGCCGACGTCAACGTCATGCCGCCGACGTCAACGTCATGTCGCCGACGTCAACGTCACGCCGCCGACGTCAACGTCACGTGGCGACGACGTCCAAGCCATCAATTCCCCATCAATTCCCCATATTTCATGTGACAAAATTCTCTCTGTCACTGTCCCCTCTCCTCCTTCTCAAATCACAGGCAGTACTAGATTGTCTGCTTTTTGGGTACAATGGCAGTGTCTAAAGAGCTCTGCATGTTTTTTTTATTGGATAATGTGTATCTCAGAAGTGAACTTCAACGTCATGCCGCCGACATCAACGTTATGTCGCCGACGTCAAGGTCACACCGCCGGCGTCAACATCATGGCGGCGACGATGTCCAAGCATAAACCTGTATGTCTGTCAGACAGATTCTGCTTAATATTATATATATATAGATATATAGAATATTATATATATATATATATGTATTTTGTGTGTGTCCGTATATATTTGTACAGTATGTGTTTGTGTCTGTATTTGTTTGTCTGTTGCTCTTGTGATGCTGTTAACATACTGCAATTATAGTGTTCTTTTTCTTTGTTGTTTCTTTACAGATTTCTTTCAACTGGACTATCGTTTCGTGCATTGGCATTTTCATTTAAGATGGGCACATCCACAGTTGCATCGATAGTGCATACCACATGCACCGCCATTTACATTTCGTTGCAACCTGAGCATATGCCATTCCCAACAGTTGACAGATTAGAAAATGTGGCTAGGGAATTTGAGTTTAAATGGAATTTCCCTAATTGTGCTGGCTGTATAGATGGCGTGCATATTCGAATAAAACTCCCAGCAAAGTCAGGATCAATGTTCTATAATTACAAACATTTTCATTTAATAGTTTTGCAAGCTGTTGCTGATGCCAAATGTCGTTTTATTGCGATCGACGTCGGAGCATATGAGAAGCAAAGCGATGGTGGTGTGTTCAGAGCATCCTCACTGTTCAAGTTAATCGAACAAAAAAACTTGTGTTCCCAGCTGACAAAACATTGCCATCAAGATGCCTCATGTACTCGTAGCAGATGAGGCCTACCCATTGCTGAAGTACCTCATGAAGCTGTATCCTAGAAAATCATTATCAAAAGAGGCCGAAATTTACAACTACAGACTATCTAGGGCCCGACGTTGTGTTGAATGTGCATTCGGTATCATGTTAGGGAAAATGAGAATACTATTAAAATCTATAGAAACATCTGTGCCAAATGCCAAACATATTGTGAAATGTGTGACTGTACTTCACAATGTGGTCATAGATTTAGAAGGGTCTGTTGATTGTTCTGTTATAGATTCTGAAGATGTAATTACTTGTTCTCTCCGTCGAAATAAAGCTAATAATGTACCTGGGAAAATGGCAAAATGTATACGAGACTCGTTCAAAGATTACTTCAATGCCGAGGGAGCAGTGCCATGGCAAAATGATGTGTAAAAAAAATACATTACCATGTTTATTAAAAATGATCAATATAATTCTTTACCAAATGTAAGATGTTTTAAATTCAAAATACTGTTACGTGCTAAATAAAAGTGTTCCTTTTGAATAACAAGTTTCTTGTGTCTTAGAGCACGTTTATACTGTGGCTCTCCATTCATTTTTTATTACCACTGCTACCACAACACATTTTTCTTCACTGCTTTCAGTTACCCTTGAACCCTCTAGCCTAACACACATCCACACCGGGGGAAGGAGAAGCCACAGATAACATTCCAAGAGACACTGTTTTAATATCTTGTCATTCATGGAAACATCGCCGGGAAGAGAGGCAGATCGTGTATCGGTCGAAAGCTCGCGACAAATAAAAGCATTTCGTTAGCCAGCAAGACAAGGTATCATCTAGTTTATTTTTTGATTATATCCTGACTATATGGGACTATATCTTATAAATAACGTGTGTGTGTGAATATATATCACCCTCTTTCACCCTACTGTAACATTCCACGCCCTCTCTTCCCACTACTCTATATATGCCAAAGCCCGCATCACTCTTCCCAAACTCTCTTTATATTCCACCGCCCCTCTTTCCCACTCTCTCTCTATAGTCATCTCGCCTCTTCCCTACCTCTCTTATTCCACCCCCTTACGTCTCTCGATATTCCACCGACCCTCTTTCCGCAGCTCTCTCTCTAATTCCACGCCCCTCTTCCCATCTCTCTCTTATTCCAACGAACCACCGTCTTTCGACACTCTCTCTCTTCCACCGCCCTTCTCTCCCCACTCTATATGTATGCATAAGCCTATAGGGAACCATGTTAAAAATGGTTTTTGAAGCAAAAAGTGGCACTCATGTCATTTCCCAGAATCCCTTGCTGCAGTGGAAGTGCTGTGTGCTGGGTGATAATGGTGAAAGGCGTGGTTGCAGACCTGCCTAAGACATGCAGATGAGCATACAGTTGTATTTACATTTGCATATATGCTGTGGAGGGTTTTTGTCACTTTTTTTACTCACCATAACTTAACTCAGTATGGTAAACCCCATCCTTTAGCTTCTTTGCATACCCTGTTAACCAACCCCAGACTGATGAGACCCATTAAGGTTGAAACAGGGGAGTGGTTAACCTGGGGCAGTGCCACTTGCTGCACCTTCGGGTTGTGGAGGTTGAGGATTTGCAACCTCCACTTCAAGAGCACTTGGCACGAGCACTGATTATTTGCACGACCCCTATTTTTCCCACACTGGCACCTCTTATTGCCTTCCGCTAAGAGGTTCGCCATTATTTTTTCACCCGCCGGGCGTCCACTTTTGCACACTTTTTTGTGTCGTCTGTCAGAGCACTTCCTGCACTGCATCACATAGCGCACAGGAGCACGTGCACTATGGATTTTTGATGTTTCGTTTGTTGGGTTATAGTCACCCTTCTTTCTTCGGAGAGCAAGAAGACTACGTGCTGGTCGGTGGTCGCCCCTCCTTCGGGAAAAGACTGCGGTGGGTTAGTAGGCGAAAGCTGAAAACCCTAATGACTTGGACCCTCCTGCTGCGCCTACTGCATGGGGAGGGAAAGAGAGGGACGTCTTATTCTGCGGATGAAGATGTCAATGTAACATCAGGACTTTTCCTAGCCTCCAGGCTGAAGAGGACCGACGATGTCAGGACTGGCAAGCTCTCCGGAACTTACAGTCAACGTGGAGCGCACCTGGTCTCACTCTGTGGACCATGAGCACGGTTTTCAGGGTGAATCACTTTTTTTCACCGCCAAAAAAAGCTGTCTGTGGGTGGGTTTTCTGGGTATGCACCTTAACCCTGGCTGTGCTCAAAGCTGTGACCATGCAGCAAGCTTAAACATGACACTAATAACTGATAGTTACTAACACTAGTTATAAATAACAGGACACTAATAACCGATAGTTACTAACACTAGTTATAAATAACATTTACACAGAATTCTATTTTAATGTAAATGGGATGAACCAGGAATTCACTGCGACGCGTCAAACGTCATTTCTAACGTGGAACTACTACGCGTGTTGTGTGTAAGTCACCGGGCGACCTTCCCCACGACCTTCACACCACGTGCATTTTATGAGGGGTTGTGCTACTCTGTAGCACTAAAATTTTGACGCACAAAAAAAAAAACCCCAAATATAATCTTGGTACAGTACATAGGACCCGCCATATTGATTAGTAAATTATTCTCTATGTTGGGAAAGAGACAATGCAGGCAATACTTTGCACCCTCTCCCGCCTCCCCTCCGTCTCCCACACTGCTCTGCCCCCATCCTAGTCTTATTACTGGGCTTCCGATTTTGTCCACCGATAGGAGATGCAATGGTTGGCTAGTGATGTCTCTAGTGTTTCGATGACTGGCTCTTGGGCTACTGTAAAGCTGCCTTCCCCATGCTGGACAACCGATCAGCTCCATTCATTTCACGGGCTGCTTGAATAGCAGCCAAAGTGCAATGGGAAACTGTTTCTACGCACATCGAGTAGCTTAGGAAGGGATCCTCTCTCAGACTCGACACCACCCATTATTTTCTGCTCCATAACGATCCGCCTTTTATTTATTGTCCTATACATGTCAGCATACGGAATAAAAGTACAGAATACATGCACCAGTGTATAGAAACCGCTCCCGTGACACGCTGCCGCCCTCCCAGCTGGGAACCCTGGATGTAGGGAGTACCTGGCATTGTGGGGGTGATAGTGGATGACCCTGCCAGGTTTCCAGGCACCAATCAATACCTGAGAGATTAGAAAAACTGTGAACGTTTTCATTTTGGAGTTTTAGCGAATATTATAACTTTAATAAAGATGCATTTCTTTCTTTTTTTTTTGCCAGCTGGGGAGGTTGTGTTTTATTCATCGCGATTTGCATGAATTAATATTATATACTGTATCTTTATTACTATATCTGTAGCACTGGCAGCATAACGTGTGCTGTAGGGTAGAGAAAGAGCCGTGTGCGTGTGTAAGCAAATAAGAGTCATGAGTATTTGTTAGTAGATGACCGATGGAGCTTAGTATGGTCTATGCGTGCTCATTTGCATGCCATTACCCAGAATCCCTGGCTGCAGTGGAAGCACGGTATGCCAAGAGATAATGGGGAAGGGCAGGGTGGCAGACCTGTCTGAGACGTGTGAGTGTGCTCTCACCGCAGGATTGTTAGTTGCTGTACACTGTATGGTGAAGGTTTTTTTTTGTCACAGTTTTAGTCACCATAAGAGAGAGCGAGTGTCTGTGGTGTCATATAAATATATAGCATACAACAGAAGAGAAGCACACTTCAAACACATATTGGCTTAGATTGGCGAGGGCACGCTTTATAGGAGTAAAATACATGTATACCTTACCCAAACCTGAAATCCAGTCACGGATCGAGGCAGCACCTGGCAGGTATCTGTAACCCCTCTATTCCCAGTTATACATGCTATGGGGGAGGGGGATCCGTTCTCCACCAGTACACCATAATGGGACCCCTTTAATAAAACCAGACGAGACTTGTGTATATCTTAACCGGTGCTATGTGCCCCCTGGGCAAGCTTATTCCAGCGGCCCTTGTTTCAAGACAACACTATACTTAACATACTATATATATATGTAACAGTGTTCCCCCCACCCTCTGGGAGATCCCCATTACCAGGTGTATGGTGCATGCTACCTGTTGGCTCACAGAATGCTTAGTTGTCCGCTGATGGTTGTGGGGACTGCAGGACAGGCTTCTGGGGTGTATACCCGACATTTACTCCATGGTACTCAGCGCCTCCATCTGCTGTAGGCTCCAGATGTATGGAGGCAATCTCCCACAGTAGAAACGGTTACCTCTCCCCCCCAGTAAGATTACACATCAGGCGGGAGGTATATTCAACTGGAACCAGCTTTATTTTTCTGTGCTCACAGTATCCAGGCAGTCCCTGCCCAACACAGTCACTGATCTGGTCTCCAAACTCAGGATGGTCCCTGGACCTTCACTACAGGTCAAGGCCCCCCTCAGCAGTCCATGATCTTCCCCAGCCCTCTAGCAGGACCAGGGGAAAAGGTAATCACTCACTCTCCCCCTTAGGGAAGGGGACTGGGCCCTGCCAGTGCACAGCAGCCCTTCGTGATACCTTGTCTCTCTCAACGGTAGAGACACTACTGAATTTGGGGTTGCACCTCCCTTAAGTACAGTAGGGGGAAGGTACCAGGTCTGAACCCAGGATTGGGCAGAACGCAGACCTAGCCCCACCTACTCCCCTGTCACTCAAGGAAGCTGCCTGTGTGGGGGAACCCCATAATTGGTACTGACGCGTGCCAGGGAGGGCAGACTGGTAGGCAAACGAGACATGGCTACATATACATATGTAATACCCTATAAATGGGGGCGCTGCGCTATTGTCCCGTACATTAGTCCCAGTGTCCAATCCGGAAGCCACTTAGGCCAATATTATTGCCAGCACTGCGTTGGAGCTCTCATCTCAAAATGGCGTGTAGACGCGTTTCAGGCCTGCTAAGGGTGACACGTTTGTGAGGTGTGTGTGTGTGTGTGTGTGTGTAATACACAAAAGAAACTCGAACATTGAGAGAAAGGGCCCCTCGGCTGCCTGTTATCAGGCACGTTTCTGGATCTCTCTTGCTGTGAGTTCTCTCTCTGTGTGTAGGGGTTGTATATATAGTGGCACTGTGTGCTCATTTGCATGTCATTTCCCAGAATCCCGTGCTGCAGTGGAAGTGCTGTGTGCTGGGTGATAATGGGGAAAGGTGGGGTTGCAGACCTGCCTAAGACATGCAGATGAGCATACAGTTGTATTTACATTTGCATATCTTTACAGATGCCCACAGATGGTTATTCAAGGGGTCCTCTGGGCTAGGGCGCATACATTGGGACAACAGCGAATAAGGTTCCACGCTGTTGCATTGCATGGGCTCATCATTTAGTGGGCAGATTTTTGCTGTGTGGCCCCTCTCATGACAATTTACACATTTAGGTACATAGTCTGTGTCCCACTTAGAGCCTTTTCCCGGCTCCCCATGTTGGCTATTGCCCTTAGTGTGCGAACCACTGTTGCTGGTGCTGCGTGAAGGTGGTCGCCGCTCTTCAGCGCCCCTTAACCCCGGTACCCTTTTACCGTCTCTGGAAGAGTCCTGGAACCTCGGGTAGTGGGGTTGCTCCACGACTGTGGGTTGCGGGTGCTCTTCTGCTGCATTGTACCTTTCTACGAGGGCCACAAGCTCATCCGCATTGTGGGGGTCACTCCGACTGACCCAACGGCGTAAGGCAGAGGGAAGTTTCCTCAAGAACTGGTCCATGACCAACCGTTCCACGATGTGGCTGGCTGAGTTGATCTCGGGTTGTAGCCACTTCCGGGCGAGGTGGATGAGGTCATACATCTGGCTTTGGGTGGCTTTATCCATCGTGAAGGACCATGCGTGAAACCTTTGGGCGCGAACAGCCGTGGTTACGCCGAGGCGGGCGAGGATCTCGAACTTCAATTTTGCATAGACGTTAGCTTCGGCTGGCTCTAGATCAAAGTAAGCCTTCTGGGGTTCGCCGCTTAGGAAGGGTGCGATTAGACCAGCCCACTCAGCTTCTGGCCATCCCTCTCTCTGTGCCGTGCGTTCAAACGTGAGAAGATAGGCTTCCACATCATCCGAGGGTCCCATCTTCTGAAGGTAGTGGCTTGCCCTGGTCATTTTTGGAACTGGGGCTGCCGCTGCCAGTGGAAGGTTACTGATAGTCCCCCTCAGGATCTCGAGTTCCTGCTGTAAGCCCTGAGCGAACCGCTGTTGCTCCTCTCTCAGCAAGCGGTTTGTCTCTTGCTGGTTTGCATTCGCGTTTTGCAGGGCTTCATTCGTCTGTTGCTGGTTTGCATTCGCCTGTTGCTGGTTGGCATTCGCCTGTTGCTGGTTGGCATTAATCTCTTGCTGGGCTATTAGCAGCTGTTGCTGGGCTGCATTCGTCTGCTGCTGGTTTGCATTAGTTTCTTGCTGGGCTATTAACAGCTGTTGCTGGGTTTCATTCGCGTCTTTCTGGGCAGCGACATTGCGTACCAGCGCACCCACCACGTCTTCCATCTTGTTTGCAGAGGATGAAAAAAACTTTTTTTTTTTTTTTTTTTAACAAAGTTCTTCAACCCGCAGACCCCCTAGTGCTCTGCCCGCATTCTCCACCATATGTGACAAACGGCTTACTCCGGGGCTCCGTCGTTTGTCCGGGACTGTTTAGAACACGGTCTTTTAGGGTAGGTTAAATGATGAGGCGTCACGTACTGTTCCTTTAAACAGGCTATGCCTGGTTTATTCAGTCCCAGGCACTGAGACTGCCACAGTGCATACAACAGAAAACAGATCAAAACAAAAGCTGCTCACCTGAGCGATAACTTAACTTAGATATCCCTGACTCAGGGTTGGAAGTGGCTTTTCCACTTCCAACATCAAAACACGGTACTTTTGCAGTCTTACACAAATGAACAGAAAGATTGAACCTGTTTGGGGAAGAGGCTTCTCCCCTCTGTAGTTCAGCAGCCTTCCAGCCTCCTGGCTCTTGTGGGGAGCCCAGAGCAAACAGGAAATCAGTCTTTCATACCTGATTCCTAATTAGCATGACAGGTGACAGAAATCAGGCAGCAGACAAACTCTGGTCTGGATCTCTCATCCCTCAGTTCCAGCGCTTGCCAAACTGTGGGATGGAGTGTATGTATTATAAGGCTGCACTCCCAGGCCAAACAGGATAGAAACTGTCTAGTATCCTGGGAGCCCTATATACGGAATTTATTACCATCCCCTGGTTTCTGTCACAATATATATATATATATATATATACAAGAAAAAACTATTTGAAGTAGCGCCGCTAAATAACCCAGTTAATGATATAGATAATAATAAGAGAGGCAGTAGCTATAATTGGATGTGCTTAGAGGGGCAGCTAAAGTAAGGCTAATACACTATGATAAAACTTTCAAAAATACAATATCAATGCAATCTCCTGACAATTAACCCTAAAGAGTAAAAATAAAAATCTAAAAAATATATTTATTAAGTAAAAAATAGAAAAAATTGCCAAAAAATAAAAAGATGTAATAAAAAACCTTCAATACATAAAGTCCTGTTCCAGTGGTAATGTCTTTGGTTTCTTGCTGAAGTAGTCGTCATTTGATGACGAAACGCGTAGGGCGTGGCTAGACTCTGGCCGCCATTTGCCCATGAACTCTGCTGCAGTTTGATTGTAGAATGTTGGCTCCCGTGTGCTGCTCTCCCGGCTAACAACCTATTACATCAGTTACATTGGAGGTGTTTGTTTCCTGGAGGGACCTGTCCTATTGAACACCGAAGGCTAAGGACCCCTCTTCCGGTTCCGGTTCCACGGAGGTGACTCACGTGACGACGCCATTGATTGCGGACAGACGCTGGTGATCGAGCTGCTTGGCACATGAGAGCCTATCTCATACACGCCTATATTTGCTGTACTTTTGTGAGTGGGCATTTGTAAGATTTTATGTTCATTCAATACATTTTTATTGTGGTAATGCACTAGGTGTGCGCCTGTTTCTATATCTTTCCTTTATTCTATATAGATATATACAGTGGTCGACAAATCACCAAAAAATCTACTCGCCACCTAGTACCACACGTGTGCTGCTTGGGCCAATAGGAGCTCGCCACGATGTTAAATCCACTCGCCCGGGGCGTGCAAATGTATAGGTTTGTCGAACACTGTATATATATATATAGATATATATATATATATATATATATATATATATATATATATATAGATACATACATACATACATACATACATGTGTGTATATATATAGATAGATAGATAGATAGATAGATAGATAGATAGATAGATAGATATCATCCCTCTCTTCCCCCTCTCTCTCTATATTCCACCGCTCCTTTCTTCCCACTCTCTCTCCCCCCCCCCCTCTCTCCCCCCCTGCACATATCCGTTCATTGGTGCCCCACCCACACCACCACCCCTGCATACAAAACTAGAAATAACATAAATACAAAAAAAGTAGAATTTTCATAACCATTAAAATATTTATTTAAAAGTGCAAATGCAAAATAATGTAAAATTTGTCATTAACGTAACGACACATAAAACTTAATAACTTAACACAATATATAAAAATTTTACTTAGTAATGAAACACAAATTTTTTAAATAATTTTGCTATTGTGAGGCTTCATATTCCTCAACAGCCTCTTGAATAAGTTCCTGGAATTTCATACGAAAACGAAATTTCGCCATTCTATCAAGAGGAGAAATTTATTGCAGAAAACTTTAAAAAAAATCCATGTCCTCATTGTTGGAATTGATTAATTGGTCTAGTAGCCCAAACTTTTGCTCTTCAATGTTGACCATGTGGCGCCGCAAATCATTTTGATTTCTTGCTTTTTGCGGCAGGTGGTGCCGGTGCCTGTGACGGTGCCGGTGGCGGTGACGGTGCTGAGGCCGGTGTTGGATCACAATCTGGAACAGGCTCATCATCATCATCATCATCCACAAATGATAATTCGATGGTTTCCTCTTGGCTTCCTGGTTCCTCAAGGTTGGACATTGTTTTTGCGGCTAACATCTGCTCCCTCAAGAACAGCATATTAGTGAAGTAAGGCCACGGTGACCCAATGTCCATGCTGCCCCCGAACGTGGAACCTTAACTTTTTTTTAGTTCCCTCCGAAAGGCATCACGAAGGTTCTTCCATTTGTTTTTAACAACAGTACAGTAGCTAAAAAAACACACAAAACAGAAAGCAAGACATTAATACACAATAACAATAATTTAATAGAAATAAAATAAAAATACGCGTGCCCTTGCGGATACTTTTGGGGGCACTAAAAATACACTTGAGCGTGCCCTTGCGGACACTTTTGGGGGCACTTAAAATACACTTGCGCGTGCCCTTGCGGACACTTTTGGGGGCACTTAAAATACACTTGAGCGTTCCCTTGCGGACACTTTTGGGGGCACTAAAAATACACTTGCGTGTGCCCTTGCGGACACTTTTGGGTCACTTAAAATATACATGTACTATAAACAAAAAATGTAACACTTTACATAAATATGACACCATTTTATTAACATATTAAATACTATCAAATACTAACGTGCTATATTCATAATCTGTCCTATCTCCTTCCATAATTTGTTGTGCATAATCCTATCATGGTAGGATTTGGATCGTTGATTCCATAAGGAATCCCTCACTTCAACCTCATCTATTAGTCGCTCTATCTGGGAGGGATTCATTTTTCTCTTCTGCTCTCTATGCTCTCTGTGCTGGCTCTGCTCTCTCTGCTGGCTCTGCTCTCTCTGCTGGCTCTTGCTCTCTCTGCTGGCTCTGCTCTCTCTGCTGGCTCTGCTCTCTGTTGGCTCTTGCTCTCTCTGCTGGCTCTGCTCTTTCTGCTGGCTCTGCTCTGAACACAGACACAGCACTGAAAAGGCCGGCTGCAGACTCATTGGATATCGAGCAGTCATGTGACCACTCCTCCGCTCCCCTGAGCAGCAAATTTCAAACTTGCCTGTCTCTGCAAATTTTCTCAGCCTCCGCACGCATGCGGAAGCGTGCGGAAGTGTGAGGAAGCGACTGCTAAAGCCGCGCTGATGACAGATGCAGGGGGTAAGTGCATCTGCTCAGCGCGGCTCAGCGCGGCTCAGCGCGGCTCAGCACGGCTCAGCAAGGCTCACCCTACTATGTCCCAGGCATTATGAAAGACCATTTGTTTGCTGAAGTCAGATGAATGATATATCTTTTTGTTCTGTGCCTACTTTCCTCCATAATGATATTTGATTGAATTGCTAGATTTAACATGCATTTTTCATATGTTATGACTAGGGATGTGCACCACAGGAGAGCTGTCATGGCTGCCTAATCAACATGTGGTTCTTTAAGCCGTCCCTGCAGTTACTGTATATATCTCCCTTGCTTGGTGGATGAGCTGTTTCCAGCATAAAAAATAAAATCCCTCTATCTGATTGGTCGTGGTGCCGATAGATGGGAGGTTTTCCTGACAGGCACCTCTGTGGGCACCTTTCAGCAGGCATCTTGGCAGGCCCCCTCCACACAGGGCCCCTCTAACAGGCTCCTCAGTTCTCCAGGGCAACCGATATGCAGTGGGGCACACTCAGATTCTCTCCCGATATCCCTGTCCCCTTTCTGTCTCTCACTCCTCTCTCTTCCCACTTCTCTCTTGCTTACACCACCCCTCTCCTATTCTTTCTTTCTCCCTGTCCTTTTCTCCTTCTTCCTGTCCATTTCTCTTTCCACTGTCCCTTTTTCCTCCCCCTGTCTCTCTCTTCCCCCTCCTGTCTCTCTCTCTCCTTCCCCTCTCCTCTCTCTCTCTCCTTCCACCATACTGTATCTCTTTCTCCTCCCCCCTGTCTCTCTCTCCTTCCCCCATCTCTCTCTCCTTCCCCACCCCTCTCTCCTCCCCCGTCTCTCCCTCCTCCCGTCTCTCTCTCCTCCCCTGTCTCTCTCTCCTCCCCCTGTTTCTCTCTCTCTATTCCCCATCTCTCTCTTCCCCCCTGTATCGCGCTCTCCTTCCCCGTCTCCCTTCTCCCCCTGCCTCTCTCTCCTTACCCCCTGTTTACCTCTCTCACCTTCCTTCCTCCCCGTCTTTCTCTCATTTCTTTCTTTCTTCTCTCTCTCCTCTCTCTCTCTCCTCTCTCTCTCTCGTTACAGGGGCAGCATGGAAAAGACATTGAAAAAATGTTGTGTGAAACAGCACGGACCTGTGCAACAGGGCAGCATGATGTTGACTGTGAGGACATGAAGTGTGAAAAGACTAGCAAGAAGAGAGTCTTAGAACAGGAGGAAGATGAAAGAATTCTCGAGGTAACTAAAAGTACTGTTCTGAACGCTGAAGTTGCTGAGGCCACTTTTTCAGATGACTCTGGGCCAAAGGGGGAAAAATGGTTTAAACAGTGAATGTTTTAACTGATAATCTGCCAGAAAATGCTTTGAGAATGGAGGAAAATTCACTGCCAGCAGCAACCACTAGTTTAGCTCTGCAGCCCTGCATTGGTGTAGAAGAAAGTTCTGAGTTGGAAGCTACGCCTTCTCTGTTTAAACAGCCCAGCCCACCAGTAAGTCTGTCTGCAGTATCCAATGAATCAAATGCCTCAAAAATAGTTTTTGTGGGAGCAGAAAGTGACCTATCAGAGTCTTCGGACGATGAAGAATATGAGTATGCTACAGATAACTCATAGTTTTCTGATCTTCCCTCTAGTCAGGTCTTTAAGGGCTCTCAGTATATTGTAGTCTTACTGAGCTTAAGGGTTTCCTTAACCAGACTACGGGCAGGCGGGGTGATGAAGTGCAGGAATATTTCCCAGAGTTATTTGTGGACTCAGTGAATCTCATTTGAAGAAAGGTTCTCTATTAGATATTGATCAACAAAAATGGTATTGTTTAAATAAGTTATTGCTAAAAGTTAAAAAAACGTATTGTAAAGTAAATACTGTTGGTTTTTTCTTTTGTTATTGTCGGTTTTTGCTCAACAGTGTGTTTTTCCTCTTTTGCAATGCAAAAACTTCAAATTGGGAGATTAAATATTAATGGTGGATGAGAGTTTACTCAAAAAAAGTTAAACGTTCTTTTTTTTTTTCAAGAGACACAGGCTGATTATAACAATCAGCTTGATTCGGTTATGGAGTGGAAAAGGGAAGTTGTTTTCAGTCATGGTACTGTACAAATACATGTGCTGTTTTATTTGCCACAGGTGTGCTAAAATGCAATGTTTCTAGCAATGAGATTATAAAGGGATGTTTACTGAAGGTAAATGCTACTGTAAGGATGTGGTAGGAACCTCATATGTGTGTTCAGTGTGTGTTCAGTTGGTGTTTCATTCTGTTCAGTGAGAGGCATGTGGGGTGTCTGCAACAGTGTTGCAGTGGCTGATGCAATACTGAGCTGTGTGTCTGTGCAGATTAAGTCAGAGAGGCTCCGTGGAGAAACTACAACTCCCGTGAGCTCCTGGGCAGTCACCTGATGTGAAGAACCAATGAGAGGCCAGGATTCTCAGGCAGGGAGAAAGAGATACAATTCACGGGCTTAGGAACGGCAGTTGAAGCTGGGAGCAGGAAGGGGAAGGAAGGGGGTAGGGAGAAAGTGGCTCCTACACCAGGTAAGGTAATTCCCCAGATCTCAGGCAGGCCCCAATCCCCACCAGGGTAGGGGGTAGGTACTGAGCGAGGGTCCATAGGTTAGGGACTCTGCCCTTAGGTGTGTGAGGGTGCAGTCTTGTCAGTGTCACGCTGGTAGTGCTGTGAGCGCTGACAAGTAGGCACAGTGTGTGCAGTGCAGTGGGTTGCTGCAGGTTGAGTGTGTGTGCAGTGTGTTTGCTGCAGAGGTTAGGGAGAAGTTAGCCAGAGGGGACCCGGGTGGGTACGGGAGAGGTAGTGTGAGAGCAGGGGGTCAGTGACCCGCTTGAATAGGATAGGTTACCCCGTAGGCCCTAGGAGTTTCCCCTAAAGCCATTCAAGGTTGCTGTGCTGTAGGGACGGCCTATAGTATAGTGAGTGTCACGTTAGTTCACGGAGTCAGATAGGGACTCCATTGACGCTGCGCACCCGTGCAGAAGGTTGGGTGCTGCTCGTCGTTGCGGCTGCAGAGGCCATCTTGGTGGGGTCTTCCCGGATGGTGGATCCTGGATGTCGGGCCGGAACTCGACGGATCCTTTGTGAAGCAGTTGCAGATCCGAGCACTGGAGTGCTTGGCAGGTACTATATCATCACGTGCACCAACACCGGTCATCAGGCGCTGATCCCGCCTTAGGCTAAACTCTTTGTAGGAACACTGAGTGAATGGTTACAAGACTGAGCCTATACCATATAGTATCATACATGGACACGGTGTGTGGGGCACGCGGTGAGGGGACGGAGACGTTACTCCTGATGAGAGTGGCTGGGCCACTAAGGTTATCTGTTGCATTATAGAGTGATTAGGTTACTCTGCATTATCGTTAATACAGTATTACTCTTAATGCCTAAAGGAACTTTGAACGAAATGCGTTGAAGGTTTGCTGTTGTCCCACACCATGAATTGTTAAATAAAGGACTATTTTTCTGCAAGACCTGTTCCTCCTTACTGCTGTGCGCTGCACACCCTGGCTTTGGATCAATAATACAAATAAACTGGTTGTGGAACAATAAAGGAGAGGGAGATCGGGGAGGGGGGAAGGGGTAGCATTTGTAACAATATAAACAACAACAATATTATACCCTCTACAAGCGCTAATCTACAATGTGCAAATGAACACAAATTAAAGTGAACATAGAATATGGTGATACACAAATGTGAACACTCAATGAAAGTGAGAACCACTCATATGTGGTGTTGAGAGCTGCCAAGGGGACAAATAAACAGATTATTCCCAACCTGTGAAGATAAATGCAAATACAAAATAAAAGTTTCCGGCGCTAAAAATGTCCAAGATACCGTAATCCAAACGAAAGTCCCAGATGAAGGTTTCTGATGGATGGTATATGGAATATAGACAGAGTCCCAGGGTGTTGTTGAATCACCTGTGATGTCAACTGAAATATGGGAGAAGTGGCTGTCTGTATCTTGATGGCCTTCTGTCCTAATCTTTAAAAAAATCGGCTGATTCTTGTTGGGGGCATAGAGGTTGATCAGGGCGATCGCGGATCCTGCCAGAGAGCCATACACCACAACGAATCTACCCTCTGGAATCACTGTGGATGTTAAGGGATTCAACAACACCCTGGGACTCTGTCTATATTCCATATACCATCCATCATCTGGGACTTTCGTTTGGATTACGGTATCTTGGACATTTTTAGCGCCGGGAACTTTTATTTTGTATTTGCATTTGTAACAATATAGTACTGTTCACAACAATTTAAATACCACATGTATCACTATGTTCCAAGTATTCTAATCTATATATGGGGATATATACCAATATTTTTACGGAAGAAATTTACTTGAAGAATTCCTTTTTTGTGGGTAATTGAGCGGGTCTGTGCATTTATCAATATATATTTTTTCTGTCATATGGACTTTTAAAACTATTTGTGGAGTTACCATAATGGATGATGCAGAGGATACACAAGATATTTTAACCCCTATATCCTACACGTTTAGCTGTGGAGATGATTCCTCTAGAAAAAAGAAGGCACTTCGTGTGTTTGAAAACGTTGTGGACATTGACTCAAATGACATTGCTGACCTAAAAATATATTTTCAAAGATTGGAAAAATTGCTGATTTATAAGACCAGGATTTGGTGGGACATTGTTGCTACTGAAAATTACCTGAAATTGAAAAGAATTCCAAGAGGTCTGCGGGTTAAGAAGGCCCCCACCTTTGGTTTTCCTGACAAAGATTTTGAGGATCAATGGATTCAAACACTTAACCATTGTTCCTTCAAATTAATTGACTTGATATTACAGCATAAGATAAAAGAAAAGAACACAATTGACACCCAAATCAAAGAGTTACAAGATAAACTACGGCAGTTCAAAGACATGGAAGGTTTCACTAATTATGATAAAATTGTATCCAAGACTGTTGAGGAAGCAGAACGAGAAATCATGATAAGAAAACAGAATAAATATGACCGTGACCGTATTGACTATGAAAAAAAACAAATATATAACTGGCAAAGAACGGTTAATGTTTCTGATCGATCCAGCCAAAATACATCAAGGAATATGTCACGTAGGTCAACACCTAGCAAATCAATCCTGAAAACCAGTAATATGGACTATCAGAGTATTGACTCTGAGTTCTCTGATGGGGAGATCACCTCCCATTCTGTTTCATTCGTTGACATGGAAAATAGATCTGGAAATATACAGCGTGAAACTATCCCACAGTCTAGAGATGAAGGACGTCCATTAGATGGTAACCCCTTGAGAGGAGACTCTGCGATAGGGAGACCAAATGATACCTATCATCAAGAACAGCCGTCAAAAAACTACCTGATGTTCAGAAAAAACGAAAAGGAACCAGGAGGGGGAAGAAAAGAGGCAGGGGGAAAAAGAGCCACCAAAAGGAAGAAAATTTACTAAATGTTGATAATGTCATAAATCTTTCAGGTGTAGAGTTGTCAGAGTCTGAGATTTCTCTCCTGAACAAAGGTTTGAAGTATGCACCTACTATGGACATCAACCTCTTTGGTACAGTGATTGATGTGCATAAGTACGTCCGTAAATTAACTTTAAAAAAATTCTTTCATCATCGTAACACGGGGGAGGAATCTCAGACTCTGACTGTCCCTGATGGGAATCCATTGGAGAACTCACCTGGCTCCAATTCTGATTTAGTAGATCCTCCTACTCCCCCTGCTCAGATATTTCTGGACTCTTTCCGTGATGTTTGTGCACTTAGAGACTTGGATGATCTTGCTGAACAGGATAAAACTGTGGAAGTTTCCCAAGACCTTACATTGGGGGATTGGGGATCCAATTTCAAAGAAAAGTCTGTTTTCTATCCCACTTTTGTAAAAGGCCCCTACCTCTCCATGTTCGAAAATTTGGTCATTCGTGATCTTAGACTTTTGGCCCAGGGTTTCTCATTTTCCCATGGGGGTTATGACAATCTCAATAAAAATGAACGTCTGGCAATCAAGACATTGCAAGACAATCCCATGTTAATTATCAAAAATGCTGATAAGGGGGGTGCCGTGGTGGTTCAGAGTAGGACAGACTATCTCAGGGAGGCTTTTCGCCAACTTGGGGATGTGTCCTCCTACTCTGAACTACCTCGGGATGCAACAGACAACTTCCTGAAGGAATTATTGGATCTCATTGACCTGGGGTCAGCAATACACTTTTTAAATAAACATGAAATAGGATTTTTGGTTAACCCTCACCCAGTGATCCCCATTTTTTACCATCTCCCAAAGATCCATTAGACATTGGTTGACCCTCCTGGTCGGCCAATTGTCTCCAGCATTGGATCTTTGGGAGATGGTTTATCTCGTTATGTTAATTCTTATTTACAACCGTTTGTTAGGGCTTTGCCTTCATTCACTCTGGATTCAGGGGATTTATTAACACAATTGCAAGACATATCTTGGGAACAAGATTTTCTATGGGTTACTATGGATGTGGTCTCCCTGTACTCAATCATAGAGAATGATCTGGGGATGATGGCTGTACGCCATTTCATAGAATGTCCGGGAAGCTCAATTCTTATGACCACATTTATTATGGAATCTATTCTTTTTCTTCTCACGCACAATTATTTTCTTTTTGAGCACCAGTTTTACTTGCAACTACGGGGAACGGCAATGGGGACAAGTTTTGCCCCCTTTTATGCCAATCTCTTTACGGGGTGGTGGGAATATAATTTCATCTATAATAGCACGAATACCTTTAGACACAATATTATTTTTTACAAGCGTTTCATTGATGATCTGCTTATCATTTGGCACGGGAGCACTGACACTTTGAAATCATTTTTTAATTATATTAATGATAACACTCTGAATATTAAGTTTACCACTAATTTCAATGCACATCACATTAGCTTCTTGGACATTCTGTTATTTATTGACATGGATCATCAGATACAATCCGACGTATACAGAAAGAGTAATTCAAGGAATTCTTTCCTTAGAGCGGACAGTTGTCACCCCAGATCTGTGATTACTGGGATACCAAAAAGTCAGTACCTTAGACTAAGGAGAAACTGCTCCACTTTAAGTGGTTTTCTGGCTCAGTCTGAGGCTCTCACTAATCGATTTGTAGAAAGAGGCTATGACAGGGAGACCCTCCAATCCACATTGGAAGAAGTAATCAAAATAGATAGGAAGACATTGCTTCCCATTAAAGGTTCCAGAGTGAGGGATGGTGGTCGCAAAAGGGATCAGAATGATGGGGAAAAAACATCTCCTTTATTTATCTCTCAATTTAGTAAGGCCAGTGGCCAAGTAAATAGCATTATCAACAAACATTGGGGTCTGTTACATATGGATCCCAAGTACAAAACAAAGGGGAGATGGAGCGCAGAGAAAGAAAATGCCAAGGTAAGATAGGGTCAATTTATTTGAACAACAATGCACAGTATTACTTACAATTGGTTTAAAACAGCATACATGTAGAAGTTCCCACAGAGGTCTGTATATGCGTCTGTTTGGCACCCCCTGTCCCGACTGCAACACACTGCTACCGAGTCTCACAGGGTCCCTGACCCGGAACCGGAAGTGTAACAACCCAAAGGTGGTAGGCGGGCTCTCGAGCTATGGCAAAGGCTATGGCAATAGCAACAGCCACTCATAAGATGACAGGGGGATATCAGCAATACTGGAATTGGGAAAAATCTACCGTGCTAGAAATGCACTCCTACCCAGGAGTGCAACTTAAAAGTATTGAGCAACCCTCAACGCGTTTCACGCAGTACAGCGCTTCGTCAGGAGGTAATAGGGCACTACAGGAGGTGGTCTTATATAGGTCACCACCTAATTGCCCAACACAAAATACATGTGTTAAACATAATGCAAATACTTTCCAAAGGTGAATGTGACTAACGATGAACACACATATATATACAAAGACACAAAAAACACAAAAACATATTTCTTATACATAATAATTACAATATTAGCTAAAGTTATCTCTAATAATACTACATATCCATCTACACTTCTAACAATGATTGAATTAATGATTAATGGTTAAAATCTGATTTAAATAGATAGCTGCCCATTTTTTATCACTGATATACAATTTACATGCTATTATAATTGAACCTTCAAAAGCATATAATTCCTAATCCTTAGAGTCCTTATTAAATTAAAATAAAACAATATCCACATTTAAAATTATCTATACCTAAAATTTCCTAAAAATTGGTGTTAAAATGAATGCACATCAAAGATGAAAAGGAACATCTATATTTCATTTTTTATATTTATTTAAGGAAAGGATTTAATTCTATCATCTCGTTAAGGCCACCTGGGATTTTACTTTTCAAAGTATAAATCCAATATTGTTCTCTTTGGAGTAATTTTAGTTCCCTATTGCCTTTCCTAATATCTCTTTTTATAACCTCCAACCCTCTAAAATGTAAACCCTTTGTTTCTCCATTATGCTGCTCTAAAAAATGCATAGCCAAATTGTGTACCTTCCTCCCTATTTCGATATTTCTTGTTGCATTTTTTATACAATTAATATGTTCTCCAATCCGTACTTTTAGTGGGCGAATGGTTTTACCAATATAGTATTTTTTACACGGGCAATCGATTATATAAACCAAATGGCTTGTTTGACATGTGATAAATTGGTTTATTTTGTATTCTAGTCCTGTCTGGTGATCTTTAAAAACTTTCTCTTGGGACATATATTGACACATCACACAATTGCCACATTTGTAGTTGCCCATCGGTTTACTTAAAAAACTCTCTTTTACAACAGATTTATTCTTTAATTCTTTTAAAAGGCTTGGTGCTAAAATACTTTTGAGGTTTTTGGCCCTCCTAAAAACTACTTTTGGTTTGTCGGCTAATTTATTGTTAAAAACAGGGTCCATTAATAGAATATTCCAATGTTTATTAATTAATGTCCTTAGCTTAGATTCTTGTTTAATAAAATCAGTTATAAAAAATGGTGTGGAATTTTCTTGGACTTCTGATATCTTTTTTTTGGGTATCAATAAATTAGATCTTGGTCTGGTTCTACTTTTCATTAAAGAGTTTTGTAGAATCTCTTTATTGTATCCCTTGTCTAAAAACCTCTGTGTTAGAATATTTGTTTGATCATCACAGTCCTTTTGTTCAGAACAATTCCTGCGTATCCTTAAAAATTGTCCATAGGGGATATTGTTGAGCCAATTCACAGAATGATTGCTCGTATAATCTAAATAGGAATTGGCGTCCACCTTTTTAAAAAATGTTTTTGTAGTTATTTTATTATCTATTACCTTTAAATGTAAATCTAAAAAATTGATTTCTGTTGTGTTGATATCCCCTCTAAGGATTATGTTACGATCATTATTATTGAGGTATATAATGAATTCATCTAGGGCTACTTTCGATCCAGACCAAATCAGTAGAATATCATCTATGTATCTACCGTAATAGACCAAATGTTCACGATAAGTATTATTGGACCACACATAGTCCTCTTCCCATAGTCCCATAAAAAGTCCTGCATAATTGGGAGCGAATCGTGTGCCCATTGCTGTGCCATTGGTCTGGATATAAAAGTCACCCTCGAACATATAATAGTTGTGTTGTAAAATGAATAAAATACTGTCTAAAATGAATTCTTGCTGCGTAATTGACAATGTATTTTGTTTATACAAAAAATGGGCAACCGCATTAATCCCCAAACTGTGTTGAATACATGTGTACAGGGAGCTGACATCTAATGTGGCCCAAATAAAATGGTTTTCCCAAACAATCTCATCCAAGGAGTTAAGCACATTGGTACTATCTTTAATATATGATGGGAGAGCCGCAGTCAAGGGGGCTAGAAAAGTATCTACATACTTTGACAAATTCGCCGTAAGTGAATCTATACCGGATATAATCGGTCTCCCCGGAGGATTATTCAAAGTTTTGTGAATTTTGGGGATATGGTACATAATCGGTACTCGTGGGTGTGAGGTAAATATAAATTTGAATTCCTGTGCATTTAGGATGCCTTTTTGTCTGGCATCCATTAAAAGACTCTCTAATAGTATCAGAAATTTTTGTGTTGGATCCGACCTCAATTTACCATATGAAATAATATCCCCAAGTAATCTATTTGCTTCACCTATATAGTCCTCACGATTCTGTAGTACTATTCCCCCTCCCTTGTCTGCTTGTCGTATTATTAGTTCCCCGTTTGTGTTTAAACTTTTAATCGCTTCTCTCTCTATGTGTGTAAGGTTATCATGGACCATATGATACCTGTTATTGTTACATAAATTGCGGATGTCTTGTTCCACTAGTTTACTAAACAGTTCTATATATGGTCCTTTTGACTCGTAAGGGTAAAAAATGGATTTTGGCTTCAAGCCTGTGTGTACAGAATTTTTGCTTAGATCACTTTCTTCATATAAATCCAAAAGGTTTTGATAAGTGCTAGTATTAACATCAGTGGGTAATGGAATATGTGGGTCATTTGGGGACACAGTGGCTTCATTGGCATAGATCGCAGTGTTACCCAAAAAATCATCTATATTACTTCCAAAAAGGTCAATCCATTCCTCAGGATTGTCAGTCCCAGTTGATAGGGTCAGGTCGTGGCCTATTGCCACCCTTCCTAGGTTGGAAGTAAGCTCTTGGCTTTGGCTATTTGTACCAATGCTGGTATAGACTTGTGTTCTGGCATAATGTCTTTTTAATGTCAGCTTTCTTATAAATTTTTGCAAGTCAATGTATAGGCCAAACTCATTGGGCCTATTCACTGGGGAAAATGATAACCCTTTACTAAGCACACTGATTTCAGATGTTGACATATGGATCCCATACTCCGTCAATATACGGAGAAGGGACCAAAGATCGTGTATAGAAAGGCAAAAACCTTAGCTACCTTTATATCTCCAAGTGTAATTTCTACCCCGGGTAAACATATCTTTGCCACTAAGGGATAATTTAGATGCAACAATTGCAACATGTGTGAATACATGCAACCTTCCAAATGTGTCTTTTCCCACAGCCCACAAAGACGATTTACCATCAATAGTTTTATCAACTGCAATACGTCATTTGTAGTATATATCATCAACTGTGGCTGTGGGAAAAGATACGTTGGTAGGACAACAAGGGCCCTCAAATTGAGGATACAGGAGCACTGTAGATTAATCAGGAAAGGAGACTTGACGCACCCCGTCTCCAAACACTTTTCTGAATGTGGAAAGGGTGGCATTGAAAATTTCTCATTTATGGGAATAGACAGACTTAAGCAAAAAGCAAGAGGTGGTGATCTTACTAAAAAATTGGATTGCAGAGAATCCTATTGGATCTTCATGCTAAAGACAAGATTCCCAGAAGGGATCAATATTGAGTGGAAACTTAACCATTTTCTGACTTAAATACTCTTCATTAGTTTAACATAAACAAATAAAATCTTGTTGGGAACAACTTTACCAGATTAGTACCTAGTTCTGAGTAATAAAAATACCCATTTACAATAAATATGCTTAAAGATTACATCCTATAGTAGATATACAAAGCGTGAGAGTCTTCTAAAAACGCTTATAGAGCATTTATTGGTTACTTACCATCTATCACCTGACTGTAGTTTATTCAAGCAACAATGAAATACTGCTTATGTTTCTCAACAGGTTATTTAAGGGTTAGCGATGTCCTTTTGTTTTGGGTCTTCATCATATATATTAATTGAATATTAATTGAATAAATCGGTTATGGATGTCATCAAAACTAATGGGAGTATTATGTTCATATCAATACAATATTTGTTTAGGAATACCTCCCCTAGGTTAAACTTGTAGCTTCTTTAAAACCATTAAAAATAATGTCCTTTGCATCATTAGAGGGTTGGAACGTGTGTTTTTAATATAGGTATAGAAATATACTGTTTTTAATCATGTTAAATATATGTTGGTAATTGATGTTTTGTTAGGATATTGTGTTTACACTTCACTATAACGGCAGCTTTGTGCTGATTTTGTTATAACGATTATTCCCTTGTTTGGGTGTGCATACACTTAATTATATTGCTTCTTTATGTCTTTTATTATCCTCAACCTGGTAACAATAGGGGTGTTCGTTCCTGTAATCCTTACTGTGGATGAATCCTTGCGGGGCAGGGGGGTGTTAAAGTTTACTAATTATCCACACACATGTGGATCACCTAACAAGGGAAAATAAGGGAACCATGTGTGGTCCGCGTGCGCATGCGCGAACGGACGAGACTTGCGTGAGCCGCATCTCGCGAGAGCTAGTCCTTCACTGCTCGTGGGATGCATGTCATTCCTATGAGCACCGATTGGCTGTGTCTCGCAGTGAAGCTTAGCAATACACTGGTCTGTATGACACTTGGGCTACGGGGACCATACCCATTGGTGAGGATAGATTGTGACGTCATGGAGTTTTTGGCGCCAAATCGGCAACAGCTGTTATTTAAATGTTCTATGCACTATGTATGACACTTCTTGATAAAGTGCCTGCGTTGCACGAAACGCGTAGAAGGTTTGCAACCCTCTATTTTATGGACTCAGAATAAAGATTTTTTTGCCAGACCTGCTCCTTATCCCCCTTCTTGGCTGTGCGCTGCACACACACTATATATGGGGATATACCTGCATGGCGGAACCAAGGAGCCCAAATCTCAGAGAATTGCGAGGTAGAGCCGTTCAGGTAGGCTGAGAGTTTTTCCATATAGACTGTATGCTAAATTTTGTTTTTATTTTGTTTAAGGATAGGGGGCAGGTTGTTTCCAATTTTTGGCAATTGTACACCGTGTAGCGTTTAAAATTTGGGATATTACTCTAGCTTTTTTTTTGGAGATATTGGCCATTGGTTTTCCTAGCAATATATATATATACTGGGTCGTGTGAGACAGTGATTTCTAGGATCTCGTGTATTAAGGTGAACACTTCCGTCCATGTTTGTTGGATTTTGGGACATGACCAGAATATATGCAGTATATTCCCCACTTCACCACAGCCACGCCAGCACAGAGGGGAAACACCTGGGAGAAAAGAGTGCAGCCTGGCAGGAGTCATATACCATCTGAATATTAACTTGTAAATATTCTCCTTAATTACAACGCACAATGAATTTTTGGAAGCTGCTTCCCAGATGTCTTTCCAGATATCGAGATCTATACAGACGTTAAGATCCTTTTCCCAGGATACCATATAGTTATCGGGGTTTGGTTGCTCTTGATAGAGGATAAACGTTGATATATTCTGGAGATAATGCCCTTTGTGTGTGAGTCCTTTTTGAACCCAGGTATGGGAGTGCGGGTTTCCTGTGTAAAAAGGAAGGGAGGGGTCCGAGAATAGGGGTTGCATGAGGGAAGGGGTACTGGTTAGTTGGAACTTGGATTTGAGGGAATCCCAGAGATTACGGGCAAAGGATATCACCGGGTTCTTGTAAATCTTGGGTGGTCTAGACTTTGTATTGAGCCAGAGAAGATTTTTTATTTTACATGGGGAACAAATCAAATCCTCTATTTCGACCCACCTCTTTTCGGGTGGGTTTGAATGCCAGCTAATAAGTTGCCCTAGTTGTGCGGCTCTATAGTCGTTTTGTAAGTTCAGGAGAGCTAAGCCTCCTTCTGATTTGGACTTATAAAGAATATTTTTGCGAACTCTGGTCGCCTATTTTGCCAGACAAACTTCAAAATGTTCTTCTGAATATTATTTAGGTCTTTCTGACAGATTTTAACCGGGAGAGTTTGGAAGAGATAGAGGAGTCTAGGTAAAATATTCATTTTAATAGTGGTAATTCTCCCAAACCAGGATATTATATATGGATTCCAAGTGGTTAAATCCTTAACTATCTGGTCGAAAAAGGGTATAAAATTTGCATTGTATAAAGTTGAATAATCTTTTGTTAATTGGACCCCTAGATATTTAATATGGTTCGTATTCCATTTAAAGTCGAAATTTAGTTGGAGTAATTTTACTAATTCTTTAGGGAGATTTACACTAAGGGCCATGGATTTGGAATGATTAATTTTATAACCTGAAAAGGAGCCGGATTCTGATAGAACATGAAAAAATTTAGGGAGGGATGTTAGAGGTTTGGAGAGCGTCAATAGTATATCATCCGCAAAAAGAGCTATTTTGAATTCTTCCTGGCCAACAGAAATACCCGCAATATTGGGATTCATCCTTATCTGGCATGCTAATGGTTCTATGGCTAAGGCAAACAACAAAGGTGACAGCGGACATCCTTGTCTAGTTCCATTTAATATTGAAAAGGGATCAAACAAAGAGTTGTTCATTCTCACAATGGCCGTTGGTGTGGAGTATAGTGTGTTTATGCTATTTAAAATTTTGGCTGTCAATCCCATCTGCGAAAGCGTAGCTGACATAAACTGCCAGTCTAATCGATCGAACGCTTTTTCTGCGTCTAGAGAGAGTATTAGATTCACCGTCCTCCTTGTGTTGTCAAGGGCTTGTCTGCCCAGGACAAACCCCACCTGGTCCGGATGAACCAATTTAGGGAGGATACTATTTAATCTGTTGGCAAAGATCTTTGCATATAGTTTTAGATCTGTATTTAACAGTGAAATAGGTCTGTAGCTAGAGCACAACAGAGGATATTTCCCCTCTTTTGGGAATACCACTATGGTAGCACGAAACATATCTCTAGGAGGGGGAATGCCTTGTAGCATCTGATTAAATACTTTGGTAAGAAATGGGAGGAGCGTTGTGGAATATTTCTTATAATAAAGATTAGAAAATCCATCCGGACCAGGCGCCATTTTTAGTGTAGATGTTATGAATTTTAGCTCTAGCTTGTTTTTGCTTTAATTTGCGTGCCAACATTCTATCTGCTTTATTACTTTTTTCATAATATTTTTGTTGAGTCCATCTTATAGCTCTTTCTGCGTTTGACACCAACAAAAGGTTTAGTTCGCTCCTCACTGAGATTATCTGCGTGTAATTTTTCCGGGAGGGGTTTGACTTGTGAATAAATTCTACTTCTGATCATTTTTATGTTAGTATTTCAATTTCTTTTTTTTTTTCTTTTTTTTTTCGAGAAGCCAGGGCAATCAATTTGCCTCTTATCTATGATTCGTGGGCCTCTCAAAGGGTAAAATAGGAAACCTCTGGGGTATTGTTTATTTCAAAATATTGGGCCAGTTCTTTTTCTAAGTAAAGCAATAGGGAAGCCCCTGCTTCTGCCACTGATATAGTGATTGGTGAACGGTGCTTTGGGTAAAAACACAGATAGATATGGGATAGAGAAAGAACCCAAATGTAGCACTCAGGTTCGCCCTCTGGTGATAAATGAATTGGTTAAAACATAAACTTTATTTATCTGCAACATGTAAATAAAATAATGGGTGTTAAAACAACGACCTGAAGGTATTCAGATCTCCAATGCTGAAACCGTATAGGTTCAGGATCTAAAGTAATGGTGTGTTCTGTGTGACCCAGGTAACACACTAAACAACAGTCCTTATAAGGATCTGAGGTAGAGAACAGATCGTACAGGGTGTGCTCATAGGTAAGTACTGATAGCTACAAATCACTGATGGCAGAAACTGCCTGAACCAAATTGTAAATATATATATATATATATATATATATATATATGTGATAGGACTTGTAGTGACTGGTGCATAGAGATATATGGGAGCCTATGCAGTATTGAACCAAAATGATTCCAGCTTACAATAGGACCTCAGCTTATTCTTCTCTATGGTAAGTAATGGTATACACAGCGCTGTGTCAGGTTGACCTAAAGTGACCTAATGAGGTTTGCAGTGATAAGCAAAGTTGCCCTCTGGTAACCTTTGTGACAGATGTTATAGACAGTAAACTCTATGTCACAGACTAACATAGGGTTGTAATAGTCCTTCTCAGGGGGAATCTGACACAGGATTGAGTCACAGATAGAGAGGCTGTTTCGAATCCTCTTAAGGTACAGTGAAGTAACCCTTAGACTGCTGTCAGGGAGATTCCTGAGTAACAGCAATAACCAGCGCAACCTCAGTGAGTTGCAATTCAACGGGGGAACTAAACTAAGTACTAAAACCATTTAGAGAGCACATCCCTGTATCAGATCTTACAAAAGAGGCTCATAGTGTCCGTCGGGGCACTCTAAGAGCCTATATCGATCGCACGGGCAGAGTACCGCATCAACTCTCGGTGTGAGACTATGAATGCGGTGGTAGTCAGAGCCCTGCGCGTGCACGTGTGGAGACAGAGCCGCCGACGAGCGCGTTTCGCGAGAGGCTTTCTCAAGGCGAAATTGTAAGTAATCGTAAGAGTACCCTGCAGGTGAGCAGGTATATATAGGTCCTCCAAGTTTAATGACGTCACGGTTAACCCTTGGTGTGCTGGGGCATGTGGGAAGCTGTGCTGATGTGCACAGTGAGTATATCCTATTGTATGACTGCATAACTCGCACAATAAAGGTGATATGGTCTGACTCACTTATTTATAGTGTCTGAATATATTGATTGGTCAGACTTACACAGAGAGAGATGAATGAAATTACACTCTCTATGCGCCTCAAGGGCAGGATAAATGACATGGTATAGTATAAATAGTACACAATAATGCTAATAGAGCTAGGGTCCAGAGATGCCCTAAATATTAGTAATGATCAACACTGAGTGGTGGTATATAGGATGTCAGGATGTGGTAGCTACCTGATGTTAGCATGGCAGTAATTAGTGTATAATCTGATGGAGAAGTGCATACGGAGGGTAGACTGAGATGCTGCCCTCTAATGCTTAATGGAAAGACTTAGTATGAACTGTTATAGAAATGGGGTGAACAGATACCCCTGATTGAGACTTTTAGGTGATAGTGTACCGAGCGTGTATATCCATTTGGACTCTCTTTGAAGGAGGACTTTGTCCCAGTCCCCCTTTCTCCGTCCTCGGATAAAATGGTCAATACCACAGAATGCCACAGCCTTAAGATCTCCGTATGACACCGATTAACATGTCTAGACAGAGGTTTGTCAGCCTTGTTCCTGATGGTGCCGATATGCTCCAGCACTCTCTGTTTAAGACACTGTTTGGTTTTCCCAGCATAAATTTTCCCACATTTATATATGCCTTGGTATATTACACCTGTGCTTAGGCAGTTTATAAAACCGCGTATTTGGTATGTCTTAGTGTTGTTCCAGTTGTTGAATTGTTTAGTGATTTTCATGTATTGACATGCTTTGCATCTTTGACAGGTGTACGATCCAGTGGGTTTGGGTGGAAGCCATGTCCTTGGTGTCTCTTCCTGTGGACCAGTAGATCTCGCAAATTTCTTGCTCGTCTACTGGTCATGGATGGGTAGTCCTTAGTGACCCCTGTGAGTAGCTCATCAGCTCTTAAGATGTGCCAGTGTTTCTGGAGGATATTACGTGTCTGAGGCCATTCCCTATTAAAAGTGCTTATAAATCGTATCACTCTATCTTGTGGACTGGGTGGTTTGTCCATGATAAGTGATCTCTGAGTGGTATGTTTAGCTCGTTTATATGCCTTTTTGATGCTCCTTTTACTGTAGCCCCTGTTCACAAATCGTTGGCTCATATTTAGGGATTGTACCTCAAACTCCTGATCAGTGTTGCAGTTTCGTCTTAGCCTTAAGAATTGACCAGTAGGTATACCGTTGACCTGGGCTCTTGGATGGTGGCTACTTGCCTCCAGAATGTTCTTTTTCTATTAATTGGAGATTTTGTGGTTCAATAGTAGGGATTCATTTAAGGACCACGACCTTGTTTTATTTTTGGTAGTGAGGCCTACCAATTTGGTTATAAGTGTAGATTGGTCTGACCAAGCAGAGGGGGCAATTACTGCTGCGGAAATATTATCGCTAATTTGTTGGTCTATTAGGATATAGTCAATTCGAGAATAGCTATTATGGGGATGAGAAAAAAAGGAGAAATCCTTTACTTTGTTATTTACTAATCTCCAGGAGTCTACCAACAACAGTTCATTGGTCATAGATACAAGTCCCCGGGAAGAGGGAACTATTTTTTGTGGCGGTGGGAGACTGGGGGATTTATCTAAATTTGGGTCCATAATTGCATTTAAATCTCCTGCTAAAATTAAAAGGCCTTTCTGGACAGAGTGAATTAAATTTGTTAGTTCCTGGAAAAAAGATTCTTGATTTTTGTTAGGGGCATAAGTGTTCTATAATACAAATGAATAAAGTGATAACTTGCATATAGTTGAAGAGTCGGTACATCCGTCTTCGGAAACAATCTGGTATGGGAACATATACAACGAGAGATATACATAATATTACATAATAGTGACAAATGCTTGCAAAACTTGGAGGAGGGGAGTGGTAGAGAACGTAGGGAGGGGTAAACAGATGACCCCGGCTTCCAAACATTGTTTGGGGGGACCAGCCATAGTGGGACCCGTGGTGCGAGTCTCTTGCACTCACAGGTTAAATGAACATGAGGGGGGCGGGCTATGGCCCAGCGGCTCAATGCCGCAGTGCTCCTTTGTTTAGGAGCTAAGCCTTCGAAAAGGGAAAACAAAATCACCCCAAAGAGTACGGGGTGGGTTGTATGTGTGATCTTACACATCAGGGGAATAAAAATAAGAAAGGGGGGCATTGAACGTTATAACTGTTTACAGCAACATATCCTTTCTCAATTTTAAAAGCATTAAGTAGGGTTGGCTGGCAGCTATAGTTTGGCAGGCTTTGCACTCGTAGTCTATAGGGGGCGAGGGGACAAATAACATGGAAAAAATTACCTAAACATAACCTTTAATATTTTAGTCTCTAATAAAGATTTAGTAGCTGAAACATATCTATCTAAAACTTATATTGCAAATACACTTCTATCTAGAAAACAGTTCCAAACAAACATTGTATATCAGTCCCTCTAAGTGTTCAGATTAGTTCAAACGGACTGTCAAACTTTAAAAGTCTCGAACTTGTGGGTAACTTGGGAGAACAGTTCTACAGTGAACAAAGAAATAACCTGAGTTTTGGATCTGGCACGCTTTTAGAAACTTAGAAGCTAAACTCGGTAACTTCTTGATGTGCAGGTTGTCATGGTCGTTGTGGCTTGATCAAATTGGTTGATGTGCTCCAGATATCGCGACCATTGATTAGTTTTTAGATAGGTTGCTGGTGTGAACCACGTCTTGATTTGTACCTTATGTCCAGTCCACGTTTTGGCTTGCCTGCCATCTTAAATGGGTGTTAGATAAGTATCCAGCTCTAGTTTTTCAAGTGGGTTGGGTCTTTGCTCGCCTAGAGATTGGAGTTTTCACCCATGCCTGGCGTTGTGCCTTAGGTGAATGACGAGGCCATTGAGGGGCCTTCGGATCCTCTGGTTCGAGTAGACCCAATGATCGTAATTTTTCCTCACCCTATGCTGGTGAGAGTAGAATGTACATCGTTTCTTGATAAGTGAACAGTAGTTTGCACGGGAAACCCCAGCGATAGCGGATTTTATTGTTCCGCAGTGAGTTGGTGATCTGCGCAAACATTCTCCGCTTATTCAGCGTGATTTGAGCCAAGTCCGGAAAGATGAAGAGTGGAACATTATCTTGCTATATCTTTGGGGTGGTTCTAGTGGCTCTCAATATTTCCTCTTTAATATGGAAATAGTGTAGGCGTGTGATCACGTCCCGTGGCTTCGCTGGGTCTAGGCCTTTCGGTCTAGGAAGCCTATGTGCTCTGTCCATCTGAAGTTTATCATCCGATGTTTCAGGTAACAGGGACATGAAACCGAGTGAGATATGCGTCCAATTGGGCGCTGTCCACTTCTTCCAGGACGCCTCTGATCCGCAGGTTATTGCGTCGTGACCGGTTCTCCGTGTCTTCCAGTTTTTCGAGAATTGTTTTGACTTGGGTTTTTAATTCCTCGATTTCTTGCGCTTGGGTCTCTTGTGCCAGGGCGGTGTTATCCACCTTTTCCTCCAAGTCCACAATATGGGCTCCTATGGACGCAGTCTACGCTCTGATGCTGTGGCGGAAGCTCTGCATCTCGGAGTGGAAAGAGCTTTTTATTTCTTGTACAAACACCATAATTTCTTTGTTGGTGAGCGGAGCGTCCGTCTCTTCTCCAGAGTCTGGATCTGAATCTGCGTCTCCACCTGCGGTGGACGCTTCTTGGTCTTTTGAGCTTTATTTTTTGAAGAAGAGGGAAGCCTCGCATTGGACCGCTGTTTTTTTTGGTTGTTTAGTGGACGGCATATTTGTTATTAGTCAGTCAATTTTTGCTGAAAGTAGAGCTGGGTGTGTTTGAGTGATGTAAACAGAAGAATTTTAAATTGAGATGAGCCCCCTCATTCTTAAAATGTCCCGATCACATACACATTGTTTACATTTCTTTATTTGATTTTAGTTGAGCCTTTATACCTTGGTAGTTTGGACCCTTTTGTCTCATCTGGGCTGACCCTGCACTTGGCCCAGTGGTCAATTTAAAGGAGATAGTGGGGCTCAAATTAGGGTTTACTTGGAGTGGAGGGAGAAGGGGAGTTCTTTATATGTGTTCTTTTGCGGGTCTTTGTTTGCAGCCTGTGTCTGTTTCTTTTCAGTTCAGCAAATGTGAGCAGGTAGGGTGGACCAAGATGGCCGCCACCCTCCTCGCAGCAGAGCTGCACTACTGGCCACCTTCTTCCCCCGGGATGGGTCTCCCTCTCCCCTCCGCAGCTCGCGGATCCCTGTGTCACGAGGGGAATCACCTGCGCTATCACCTGCGCTGGCTCCGCTGCATCTGCAAGTTTGTGAGCCTTTCCCAGCACCTCACACACCTGCCGGTGCCATCTTGGGACTCCGGCTCGGTGCAGGTGCGCTGTAATTGTCGGGAGAGGGGCGGGAGGTCATCGCTCCGTCTCTAATTATATTCCTCTGAACTGCGCCGGAATGTCTAGATTGTGTCTTTAATCAGAAAAATGTCTATGATCAATAGTCTCTGGTGGTCTCTTGGTCTGTGTAAGACTCAACTTCACTTCACCCCTGCCTTATACTTTGTCAAATAGAACAGTCCCTGTATCTTTAAATACAAACTAGGTCAACTCTTACCAGTTTAAGTGGCACTCCAGGGAATCATATGGTCCACATTCTATCCCTGCAGCAGTCAGGACCTCAGAGGAAAGATTGTGCTACTTGATGCAGGCACCGATTGCCCACTCAGCATGGAAACAGGCAGGCTGGTCTTTTTATTACATTTCAGCCACCTCTCCCCCCTGTCACAGGACCATGGCGGCCATTTTGGGTATTGGGGACACTTGGGCTTGGGTTCTCCTGCAAACTGCCGGCGGCTGTGTGTGCTAGCTGGGGAGGTCACCCCCGGGTACCCCCTCGTCCAACAGAGGCAGCGCTGCCGGTTAGTATGTGGGGATGGGGAGGCACCCGTGCCTGCCTGCGGCACTCTGGCGGGGCGTCGAGTCAAAATGGGTGATCCTCCGCGCTCCTCACCCCTCTGCCAACTGCTGGCGGCCGTTTGTGCTAGCTGAGGAGGTCACCCCGGTGCACCACCTTGTCCGACGGAGGTGCAACGCTGGTTAGTATGTGGAGGGGGGAGCGAACCCGCGTATACCGGAGACACTCTAGCGGGGTCACTCTGACAATATCTTTTCTTATTTGGAGGGGTGATCTTGTTACTTTAGATCTGTTTTTGAATGACAACCTGCTCAATCTCAAATTTACCAGTAAATGGAGTGATAGAGGTAGAATTTTTAGACCTGGTTATTTATATTAAAGACCAAGAGATCAATATAAGAACTTTTTTAAGAATGTAGTTGCAAACAAATATATACTCAAATATAGCTGTCGTCATCTGGAATGGATTGCCAACATTCCATTTGGACAGCTTAAGCGCATAAAAAGGAACTGTACAAAAGATATCTATCAGAATCAGGCAAAGATACTTAGGTCAAGATTTATGGATAGGAATTAGGATCCAAGAGAGATTTAGCAAACCATGAAAAGGATCTACTTGTCCCCAGGACAGATAAGAGTCAAACATTGAATCTCTAAACTGCTTTTATAACCAGAAAAGCAATGGATATAAAGAATGTTAGTAATAAAAATTGGCATATCCTGAAGGGGAACACTATTTTAGTAAATGCATTGAGGACAGACCAAGAATTATTTTTAAAAGGCCGTCAAATTTTAAGGACAAATTGGCACTGAGTATTTTTAGAAATAATAGACCACAAGATGGGTGGCTCTTTAAACCGATAGTTTTTTTTTTTAAATGCATCATGTGCAAGGCCTGCTCTTTTGGCTCAGAAGAGAGAATTAACTTGAAGTCAAATAGTTTTATGTGCACAAAGTGGAAATGTGCAAAAGGATCTGTCGTTTTCTCACCCACGGACAGGCAAAAAATACTGGATTAAGGATTACGCTACTTGTAATTCTGATTTTTGTGGTTTATCTCCTTAAATGTCTATGCGGGTTGGCATATGTAGGCGAAACAATATGTAAGGCTAAAGAACGCATCAGTCATCAAAAGTCGACAATTCGTTGTAAGGTGCAGGATAAACCCTTGTCTGCACATTTCCTACAGGCTGGGCATAGCGTAAGTCAGCTCCGGTTTCAGATCATTGAGGTGGTTTCTAAACCTCAGAGAGGTGGCAACAGGTTGCGCCTATTAAGGAAAAGGGAGGCCTTTTGGATTTGTAACTGGACACATTACATCAAGGCAGCCTTAAAAAAGAATATGACCTCACTAATATAGTGTGATTCTTTTCTTGTAGGTTACGACCTGGCCCAGAATTAATTTTGACCATTGGAGAGAGAATGACATCCAGGGTGAGTGATGAGTGCCGTAAGACGCTTTTCTACTCAGTCCTGGCGCTGTTGGTATCCAAGTCACTTTATACTAGGTCTGAGTATTGCTTTATTCCAGAGTCCTCCCTTGCTGATCCTCCCTATACTGGGGAAGAGAGTTACCTCGGTAGGGCCATGGAGTGCTGCCGCAGATTACCCTTGCATTTCTGGAATGTGCGGACGTTACCAGTTGGACTGCCATGGATTTTTCCAGTACCTGTCTGATTTAGGGGTGAGTGATCGAGGTAGGGGCATACAGGATCTGTCTCTGATTACGATATAGATACACGTGCGCCGACGAATATTCTAAAACTTGCCTTAAACTTGCCTTGAAAATCTGGGGCAAATCTGGGACTATCACCAACATGACTCAGGTACATGCTGGGTACATGCTGCAAACATTTAAGTGACATTTCTGCAGAGACTAATGGCCCATCGGATTAACACAGCAGGGGTCCCTGGCAGTACAATGGGACTGCCAGGGACCCCCTCTGTTAATCCGATGGGCCATTAGTCTGTCAGCAGAAATGTCACTGGAATGTTTCAGCATGTACCCAGCATGTACCCAACATGTACCCAGCATGTACCTGGGTCCTTTTGGTGATTGCCCCAGATTTGTTTTAGAATACTCGTCGGCACTACAGTACATCATTTTAACTTTACTTAACTATACTGGGTACCTACTCCAGAACTCTGCCTGTCCTGAGTCCATCCTTATCCTGAACTTTGATGACTGCACTAATTCAAGATGTGAAAGAAAAAAGAAATCCACAATAGTTGATAGCGAGTTATGATGATATGTTCTATATGTTATGAGTATTATATGGTGAGTCCACATGGTCTCTCACAATTAGCTGACTGGACCATGTGGATAATGTTTCTCTATTCTCCATGCTATTACAGGGATTTTTATTAGTCTATTGGGATGATATGAGTTTTTTAATCAAGTGTTCATTTTGTTGCCGGATATTGTTAATTAATTCCTCTATTAGAACTATATATGCTTAACATGTTCTTATAGGATAACACCTGAGATGTTTCCCCCCCCCCTTTATGCAGGGAGTGTACGCTTCTCGAACTATGTTCACTGCTGGCGGTGTCTTTGGCACTATTTACTGCCTTATTTTACACTCATGCAAAGAGTGTGAAGCGCACAGCAATAAGTGAGGGAGCAGGTCTGGCAAACGAAATCCTTTATTGAGAAGTCATAAAAAGGAGGGCTGCAACCCTTCTATGCGTTTCGTGCTAGTGCACTTTATCAAGAAGTGCCATACACGGTATACCAAACATTTAAATACAGAAAATGGATAGAAGTGCGGCGCAACTGCGCATGTCCAATGAAAGGCTCCCGGATGACTAGTTCAACATAACTTTATTTGACACACACCAGGGCTACACCAGCATCTCCCCCTCAACGCGTTTCACCCTTACGCAGAGGGCTTCGTCTTGGAGTGGGGAGAAGTGGTGACAGCCTCTTAAATACCTAAAAGCCCGCGAAAGCGGCATTAAAACTTTAACCCCTTCAGTGCTATATGCCTGTTAGCTAATATCATGCTATTTAAAGTATTTAATGTCTGTGCAGCTCACTATAAACATATTATATGCACAGAGAGCATCTAAATTATATATTCAGACATACACAATAGCAAAATGATAAGACTATTTGGCAGCACATTCCAGGTATATGAATAAACATAAAAAGCTGTTGCAAACACTGCAAGTGGAATATACTCAACACTAGATTCACAATAACCAAAGTTATATACCTATTAGTCAGTCATACATATAGGGGCTTTCTAATGCTTTATTTAGACATATTTGTGACTTATAGACCAGTGAATCAAGGGAAGGTAGGTGGGAAAGGGAGAGAAACAAGGGTAAAAGGGGGGGGGGGGAGAAGGGGGGGAAAAGAGGAGGGGGGGAAAAGAGGAGGGGGGGGAGAGGTATGGAAGGGGGGGGGGATGAGAAGTGTGAGGGAGGGAAAGAGAAATGTGAGGGAGGGAAAGAGAGGGGGGGGGAAGGAGGGGG